>VDFB02002431.1:0-39765 GCA_007258455.2 Sequoia sempervirens | reverse complement strand
GATTTCATGCAAAGACGAGTGATAGGTCCAAATAATAGCTCATTTTTTGTTGTTTTTATACATATTTTGAGACACTTTTAGATAAACTTTCCAAACAATGCACCTACATTATACTATCCTTTCATATCTATTATGCAAACTTGAACCTAAAATATAATGATGGAATTATGGTTATAATATACTAGTATTGTATGATTTATATGAAGATATGTATGGAATGTTGATGGAATGCTATGTTTTTATTATGATAGTTATCCTTGTGTACATGCTTTGCAAAATTAACTTGTTTGCAGCTAAAGAGGAACCATGGCACACAACAGTTGTAGGATGAACCCGCAACAAAAAGAGTTTGGGACGACAAAATAGGGGAGTTCCATATTAGATTGAACGTGATGATTGTTAATTAAAGGAACTTGATGAAGGTTGAACCTGCGTTATTATAACCAGTTAATAAATGCTAAAGAAGAGGTCTCCTTCACTTATGGGATTTTGACAAATGATTGTATGTTTACATGCAATTTTGTTTTGACAAAGTTTTAGTCCTATTAGGATTCCTTTTCCTTTTCAGTTATAGGTTGAATAAATCAGTCTTAACTCTACTCTCTAAATATATGGGAGTGGAGTTAATAATTTCAGTTAAGTTGTTGCTTTAAATAAGATTCTCTCAAGCTTGTATATAGTTGTTGACTGAATCCATAGGGAGTTAGTTGGTTTTTAGTTTTATGTTATCAATTACTTTTAGTTTCAAGACATGAAGAATATTCAGAATGATTGAGTAAAATCTATGAAAAGATCTTTTATAATATTTCATGATATGCAATGAATGGAGTTAATTTCATGGGATGCGTAGAATTTGTTAGCTAGATTTGGGCCCAATTAAAGTGAGAACAACTACTTGAGCAGGCCACTCAAGGTATTGTTCCTCAGTTCTTTTCAATTATTCATTTATGTTTAATAGTTGTTATTAGTTTATCACTACTTCATGAATCATATGCAAGTTAACAAGAATTTCATATCTTGCTTATTATTAATGAATGATTGTGAATATGCATGCAATGGTTAACTAGTAGTACTTTGAAGGTTAATTTAGTTGAGTCATTAGTTTGTATCAGTTTTAAGTTATTACAGTATCATTTCATTAGTAACAGTTCAGTTACAGTTTAAGCTATAGGTACTTGTAGCCTCTAGTTATGGTTATGTCTTTTAATGTTTTGTAATTTTGTGAGTTTCCAACAAGTAGAATAGCTTGAGTAGGGTAGCTTAAGTGGTTTTGAGTCCTTGAAGGCATATATAATGCTACACCATCACAAGCTTACAAACCTTGGGTTGATAATTTAATGTATTCTTGAGCGATGTTGAGTGGATTGTTCAATTAGTTAAACCTCTGAATTGTGTAGGTTCTACCAAGTTTACAATACATTAGCTTAGACTCTACAAGGAGCTTCTGAAAAGAAGATATGCAAAAAGTTGTTTTCCAGTGTAATTGTGTCACATTGGCAAAATGTAATTCTTCTCCAAATTGATTTATGTGAATTTAAATGGGAATTAATCAAGAAATATTATTTATTTTTTCTCTCATTGTGAAGGTAGGAAATTAAATAGAATCATATAAATTAAAAACAATGAGAAAAGCTTATAACTTTTGCTGGAAAGAATAGGAAGAGTTTGCGCAAAGAAGAAGATGAGAAGGATTTAAAATGACATTTTGAATGTTTAAAATTGAAAAATCCAAATGCCAAATAAGTATGGGAAAAATGAGAAACATGAAGGGGCACAAATAAAATATAGAGGCATGGAGAAATTAAAAAGGCACCATTTTGAAAGGAAAATTATAGGGGAAGACCAACAGGCCACACCCATGGAGAGGTATTTTTAGAATTTAAAAACAAGAAAAAGAAAATGGAGGATTGTGTGGGTTGCTCATGTCAAAGATCAATTTAAATTTTAAAGTCAGCAAATTGAGAGTAATAGGGGCACGTGTAGGGGCTACATTAGAAGAGAATGTTGGACATAATAAATGTTGAAAGTTCTCAAAGAAAATGAAAGTTAAAAGAAAATGAGAAGATATAGAGGCTGCACGAGAGTAAGAGACAAGGAAGAGGCACTTTAATACAAAAAAAATAATGCAAATTGGAACTCAAGGAAGGATGCGCAGCTGGTTAAAGAAGAGAGAAGGTTGATACAAAGGAAGAGTAAAGGGATCACCATTAAAAAGCATGAAGTCGAGATAATAGATGGAAGGAAAGTCTAGTTGTGAAAGTTTAAAATCTATGAACAAGGCATCAAATAGACAATTTTTCATGTAATTCCTGAAATTAAATATCTAAGTATTTGCTTGAGAATAGTCGAAGAAGTTTGGATGTAATTTTGAGATTTTGTTATGGGATTCAATGAAGAGTTGAATTTAATTAAGAGAAAGATTTTTTGTTGATGCGATCTTGGAATTTGGAAATCTGGAATTGGTTGAAATTGACAATGTAATTGTCAATGAAAATAATTGCTTGACTGGATAATTGTATAAATTTATAATCCGAGGTTAGAAATAGTGAATTTGAATAAAGGAGTATAGATTTTTTGCTATTATTTTCTTTGGGAAAAGTATTGCCTATGTTTTTGTGTTTGTGAAGAGTTGTTTGGCAGAGGGGAGTACCCCTCTTGCGTCATTTTATGCTCCTAACCCTATAGTGTGTATAGTGTTATGAGTTGTCGGTTGTGGCTACCTTAACTCTTAATTAAGTCATATTATCATTATTATATTGTTATTTAGTTATTTAGTTTAGCCTAAGGATTATATAGTATTATCTAGGTCATCCTAGATGATATATTAGGTATAAGTATGGTATATATAGGAAGTATAGGTTTGTTATTATCACCATGTTGAGTATTGTGTTCTTGGTGAAGACTATTGGAGGTCTCCCCCTCAAAATGGACTAGGAGGTTTCCTCCTTGAAGTGGCATATTATTATCAATTATTTGTATCATATTTTATATCATATTATTCTATTGTGCAAGTTGTTCCATAAAAAAATGGTATCAAATCATGATATTGGCACTGTGATGATAAGACATTTTTTCAATTTTGCAAGTTATTTTTTGAAACACATATCTCCCAAATTTTGGTGAATTTTTATCTTTTTTTCAAAGGGTTTTGAATAGAATAATCAAGAATATACAATCTAGATTTCAAAATTATTGGAGCATAATTGAGTGATTTTTTTTATAGAATTAGGGTTTTTGACCAATTTATTTGGAAAGTGCATATCTTCCACATATTGTTAAATTTCCTCCTAATTATTAGTGGGTTTTTGTAGAAATAAGAGGTGAGACTAAAGAAAATTAGAGTAATTGGAGCATAATTAAGTGATTTATTATAGAATTGGGATTTCCATTAAATTCACTCTCGAGATTGTAAAACACCTATTTTTAGGAGATTTTTCTAGGAAAGTGCAATCTAAGCCTATGTAATGGAAAAAAATTCAAAATATTTGACTTTATTTGTGTGATTTATTAAAAAATATCTTTCTAAAACTTCTTCACAGCAAAAAGTAGCCACAAAAAAAGAAGAAAAAAGAAAAAGAACAAGAAAAAGAGCAAGAGCAAGAGCAAGAGCAAGAGAAAGAGAAAGAACAAGAACAAGAACAAGAACAAGAACAAGAACAAGAACAAGAATAAGAGCAAGAGAAAGAGAAAGATCAAGCACAAGTACAAGAACAAGAAGCAACAATAAAAGAAGAACTGGAAGTAAAAAGGGAGATGAAGAAGAAGAAAAAAAAATTGCATTAAGGATAATGCTTTTATAAAGAGGATGGCAATATTATGTCCTTACACCTATAGTGTGTAGAGTGTAATGAGTGGTCAACTTGTGGCTACCTTAACTCTTAATTAAGTCATATTATCATTATTATATTTCTATTTATTTATTTAGGTCAACCTAAGGCTTATGTAGGGTTATGTAGGTCAGCTTGGATGATATAGTAGGAAAAATAATAATATATATAGGAGGTATAAGTAGGTTATTATCATCATGTTGAATATTGTGTTCTTAGTGAAGACTATTTAAGGTATCTGCCTCAAAGAGGATTAGGAGGTTTCCCCCTTGAAGTGGCATATTATTATCAAGTATTTGTAACATATTTTATTTCATATTATTATATTATACAAGTAATTTCATAACAAATTCTCCCAAGAGCACTTGTATTATGTTAGAACTACAACTAGTATCCAAAGTAAGACACAATACTAAACTCTCCTCTCAACCAAGGATCACCATATTAAAATTGACAAGTCATAAACTAACACCTCACCAAAGACTCAAAGAGTCCTCCATGGCAACCAAGATGTCAACATTTACAATCACATGAAGATAACCATCTCCTAAAAATAAAAATCAAGATGTTAAAGAACTCTCACTACAACAAATAGGATCTAAGAGCTCCTCCATGATACCACCAATTACTATAGAATATTATCCATCACTAAGTGATGAATCCACATCACTGTCAAAACTCTCTCGAGCTATGATATTAATCTCTCCTTAGCATCATGATAGCCATATCCTAAATGAAGATCACCCATGGCCCATACACACAAATACAATGTCAACAACTTTAAAGAACAAATTAGAACCAATATCTCCAAGCCAAGAAGATAAACGACCATGAAAGCATCATGATCAAAAGATCATATTAAATTGTGTAACCAAGCTATCTCTGAAATCATGATAAAAAAATATGCTACAAGTCCCAATAATTTACTATCCAGACACTCTAAGCATCCATCCCTCATACCAATGCACAAATGACCATAGACAAGGTCAAATAAATGAATTTGCATCAACACTGAAAAACCTATGGGTAGATAGTCCACATATGAGTCATCTCACTAAAACTAAATGAGTGGACAACACACACAACTGCATAACTTACAGATCCCAAATCAATGCAAAATATAAAACCACCATCTCATTAATAACCTACAAATTAAGATAACCAAAGATGTAGATCTCAAGACTCAAACACCATATCACAAGTAGATCTTATTTGTCAAACAAATACATAATCAAGTAGTTATAGTAAAGGAACCAAACAACCATCTAGGAGATAAGAATAACCTCCTAAAATTAAACCACACCACCACCTATCAATCATATACATGACCATGTCATGCCAATTCTCAAATATACATAAAAATCCATGACACCATATCATCACCATTATTGTATCTATATTTGACTCTCACTAAATTGAGACTCCAAGTTTCACATGCATATTGACCATCTCCTCAAACCAAAATAAAACCTATGTACATGTCTTTATCAAAGTCCACACTCTAAAAACATCTAATATCAAGAAGCATCAAATCTAAAAACTAGTTTTAGCATCATATGGTCTCATAAAAAATATCCTCCTACAAGTTTTCATCCTCCAATTCATTTGGATACCCATAAAAGCACACCTCAAATATTAAGCTCCTAAAAGTGCTTAGATAAGAACAATCCTTTCTCTTCTCATCCAAGTGAAAAATACTTGATCCACTATGTAGAACACTAAAAAATCTCTCCATTTCCTATTCAAAATTTAAAATATAATTTTATATGTGAAACTTATGACTTGTTAATTATTTCAAAGAAATTTTGGCTTCATGGTACAAATTCTAATAAAAACAAAAAAATCTAAGAACCAAACCTAAACCACTATATAGTTCTTGGAGAGAGCTTTTTGATGACTGTTTAAATTCAAAAAATTGATATATGGACAAAAGTTATGCCTCTTGGAAGAAAATTTCTCTATGAGGCAAGTAAAGGGGTTAGCTAGCGGATCTATGTGCAATCCTTGGGTGGTGCCATTGGTGGTGGTAATAAATGGGTGGTCAATAGGTGGTAGTGTCGTCATTAAGGTGGTGGTGGTATTATCGCAACGCTTGAGTGAACTTCTGGTGGTAAACCTAAAAATATTTTAAAAACTATTTAATTTTAAAAAAATTAGAATTTTACCACTTGTTGGGAGTTAAAGGCCTAGTCCCACTCTATCAATGTCTAGGGTAGGGGGTCAACACCCTCATATTGTCCCTATCAGTACCACAAAATACCTTGTTGGTGTAGTCAATTATCCATAAGGGTAAAAAAATTTGTGGACCCTATACCACCCTATTGCCTTAGTTTTCATCAACTTCTTTTATTAAGCCTTATCAAATTTTTGAGAAGTTTAAAAATCTTTGTCGGGTTCCGAGAAGGTTCTCAAAACCTTATCAGGTTTTGACAAGGTTATCATAACCTTGTTTTGATCTGATTTCGCTTTGTTTGAACTTATCTTATTTTCAATGTGTTGGCCTTTATCTAAGTTTCAAGAACCCTATCAATTTTTTACAAGGTTTTCATAACCAAGTCTGAAGTTGATGTGAGATGGAGAATTTAATCTTGTCATGTACAAAGTTTCATAAACTCTCATCAAATAAGCAATATTGAAGGATTTTGAAAGATCAAAGGTGGTGGAAAGACATTTTGGAATTTCTTGTAGGTTTCAAAATCTTTCTCGAAACCTGACAAGGTTTTCACAACCCTAAGAAAAGTTGATAGCTTCATAAATTTGTCTCATAAGTGATCCCAAGTCCTCATTCAAATCTCACAATGAAAGACCATTTTCAATGAAGTCTTTTTTGAAAGATTTGAGAGGTTTTGAAACCTTTGTTGGAACCTGACAAGGTTCTCAAAACCAACAAAATCCTTGAAAAATATATGAAGCCATTACTTTTTAAAATTTTAAGAAGTGTTAGAGGTGGGTATTAAAGAGAAATTTCACATGTGCCAATGTTAAGGCACACCATTAGTGCTTCCTACTCAGCTTAAATTCCATTAACTATAAATACACTTGAGCATTGAAAAGGGTCATTTCAACAAGCAATCTACAAAGAATTGGTGAAGAGCGGAGAAAAATATATTATATAGTTAGCACCACCAAAATTATCACAACAAACATCGTAGTTGAGTTAAAGGAATTTATTGGCATTTTTTTGCAATTCATTGTTTGTCGAAAGGAAAATTATGGTAATCTAGTCGGGCATAAGTGAGATATGAGAATTTGGAACTCTTGATGCACCCCTAATTACCCCTTAGCATTTTAGTCATATATCTTCTCTATCAAAATGAAATTCAAATATTTGGGATATGAATATTTGTTGAGCCTATCCAGTACCCTCTTGGAAATTGGTGATATGAAGTTGGGGCATGTAAATTTGAAATATTTCTAAGAGAGCATAGTAAAGGAGGATAAACGTCTCATTATGTAGAGGTTAATTAAGAGCAAGCTTTTATAGGAAGTTGTATTTCCTGTGGTGGTACAATGGTCAAACCTAGTCTTAGAATGCATGAATCATTATGATTCTTAGACTTGAGAGGTAAGAACCAGTGATAATAGGTTGTCAGTTAGGGTAAATAATGATGTAGTACCTACATATTCCTAGCATGCGATGTTAGTGGGAGAATTGTATTTCGTATATGTTGAGATGTTAGATGGTCATGTTTTAGTATTGTTGTTCTATGTCTTGATTTGTGTTTCTTCTATGGTTGTTTTATGATTATTGTTGATGTAAATGGTATTGAAGTGAATATGTGATTTGATGTCAATTACCCTAAAAGGAGATGGATATATTTTAACTTTGAAGGTGTTCTTGGGGTGTGTGCATGATGTGGGCTTTCCTGAGTGATTATTATTATGTTTTGGTTCATAAATATATGCATTAATATAGATGCTATAATTAAATGATATCATAAATTTATCGTTTAAATGCAATGAAATTATGGATATGATGTTGTACATCATGGGGTATTTATGTGATGCTTTAGCTATTTATATGTATGGATTAGGTATGCTTGACGTGTGTGTTTAGTGGTTACAAGTAATAGGTATGCTCCACTTGGCTCCACAAGTCTGAGTATACCCCAACAATGGTTATAAGGAGATATCACATTGGCCACTATTGTATTGACTTACCCATCTATTGATGGGTGTTTTTGTACTTCTCAACACAGACAATGTGAAGTTGCAATGCCTCTCTTGAAAGGTAAAAATATGCAACTGAGTTTCAAGAAATCACCCCAAGGTCTCTTAGATGGCAGGTCATCACTTGCAAAAACAACTTTGTTGATTGATGTGATTTGCTAGTAATCACAAAGGGCATTTATGGTTGACTAATCTTGGAGGGAATTGAATCTTAAAAAGGGAGTTTTGCAAATTTTGGAAATGAAGGACAATTGCTACAAGTTCAGGACAACAGTCTAAAACTCCATATTACCATCTGATTTGGCTTTGCAATGATGCTGAAACTTTACTTCAACTTCAATTTTCAAAGAAAATTCAAAAGGAAAAGGGATAAAGAGTTTCCTAGACTTGCAAATAATGTTGAACAATAATAATGGAGGATGCTACAGTGGATAGCCTTCCTAAAACTAAGTTCCACTTAACCAAGGCAGCCTATAGTCTCATGAAACTAGTGCAATCTTCTAAGGTCTACAGATTTTCAACCATTCATTCACCATTAAAGCATGAACAATAGATGATCTTGAGTGCAACAATGTTAATAATGTTCAGACCAAATTTACACTGTTGTTCATCATCAACAAACAACAAAAAGTATGAACAAGGAAGGGATCGACACAATAACATTCTTCACCATTAAAGTACAACATAAACTAACAACTAAAAGCAACTTAAAACTAGAACAACAAAGGTAAAATCTAATATTGAGAAGATGAATAATGCACACATGTGAAGAAAACACAAGAATCCACCAAAATAATGCAATTCTCATTAATTTTATGCAACATGCCTTTACACAACTCAACTCTCCCCTTGAAAATGAGAGGAGACTCCTATTTAAAGTTTTCCAAGAGTGAAATGAATGGTCAAGATTTACTTTCATTGTGTGGCTCAGATTCATTTTACATTAGGATTTCACCTACCCCCAAATATATGAAAATGTAAAATACATCTTTATCTTTTCCCTATTTTGTCATCTAGTGACCTTGGCACTATAGCAGTTTTGTCTTGTAGTGGCTTCTAGTCTTGTAACTAAACTGTCAAATATTCATCATCAATGACTGGTTTTCCTGCATTTTTTTGTAGAGTAGCATACTCTACGAATTTCTCAATCAAAGCTTAGAGTTTGTCCCATACCATGTGTGATATAAGAGGGATTCCCTGCACACGGGTCTTTTCATTCTTAAGAGATCACCAGGGAATGAATTGCCCTTATACACCTCAGCATAAGAAATTCAAAGAAAATGCAGAAAGTATACTTCGAGTAGTGTTTTAGAGAAAGTTACTTCAAATCTCGAGAGAGTGAAACCCCAATATTTCTACCTCAGATGAGTGAGCTCTCGGCCAAAAGATAGTAGCACGATTTCAGTACACCAGCGTGGCGCACTATCATCTAAAAGACACACTGGCATCCTAAGTAATAGAGGGCTCAGAAGCTCAAGTAGATAGAAGTAGGTTTCACTTCTAAACTCATATCTAAGACATATTGAGTGAAATAAATGAACAGGAAGCCGAAAATTATGACAAACACAAGGGGACTTGAAGAGAACTTACCTTTTACTAGATGTTCAACTCTTCACTCCAAGCTCCACTTTGCACCTACACATAGAAGAACAAGGGGAAAAGGTTGGGGATGTATAGGGGCCTACCTCAGTCAGACCCCTGTTTTGGTGTTCCAACCTCCACAGACAACCAAGTTGGAAAGGAGTGTAAATGAAGTAAACAAAGAGTGTGGTGAAAGAAAAACCTACTTCAGGAGTAGAACCTGCACCACGAGATAGTAAATAAACAAGTAAGAAAGGAAAATGAGAGAGAGAGAGAGCATTACCCAAAGGCCTAGACCCTCTCTGGAGCACACAAAAACACCGTTGAGTGCTTTCTTGAGAGTTGTTATTGTTGGAAGGACCTCAGTCCAGCATGGCTTCACTTGTGAGAGTGTTGCTATCAAGGATGAAGAGAACTCAAGACTGGAGCAAGTAGTAAGAGAGCTTGAATGAATGACTTCCAACCCCAAATGAGAGCAATAAAGGGGGTTTTAATGCATGAAAGGGTGGCAAAGAGTTGTTACGTCCAAAATCCAACTGCTAGGACACGTGTCGAGAGAGTCAAGATTCCAGATTCCCTATTTCAAACTTAGAAAACCACTAGGACACTAGCGCGTCGCGCAAACGTCTGCGCTTAGGTGTTTAGAGGCTAGATTTTTAGGAAATGTGTCAGTAGGCTTCTGTTTCTCTGCCACAAGTTCACATGGAGTTAAAATCGTGAATTTCTGACTCATGGGATTTTTTTCATTAATGCTCTAAGGTGTCATAAATGTTAGGTAAAAATGCAAAAATGTGGAATTGCACCTAGGTGCAATTTTGCGACATTACATTTTGCCCCCACTTTAATGGGCTTGATTTTGGAAAAAAATCAGCCTCACTAAAGTAGAGAAGAAAAATTTCACCTAAATTTTGAATTTTACTGATTTTCGTGCCAAGAAGAAGGGGCCTCAAAGGTGCCTCCAACAACCAAGCTCAACAAACAACAACAAAACAGTCGTGAAAAATTTGTTCATGTCTTTAAGTTGCAAAACTCAAATTTTGGGTTAGCCTCAAAAAATCAGAAGAAGCTACAACAGAGAGAAGAATGATAAAGAAAAGGTCGTTGATTCAGAAGAAAAATATGAACAAGAGGTGACTATATGCCCCCTCCTGAGTTTTCCCCCAACTTGGTGGGGTAAATTTAGGAGAAATCAGGGATCCACAAGCTCTAGGAAAATTGGGCCCAGGGGGGCCTGTATATACCTAGGTGGGCCCCTAGAAGGGTCATTTTCATTATTCACTGCGAGCAAATTGTTGACTTTTGTGAGAGAAAAGTCAGTAAAATGCCTAGCAAGAGGGAGTATGAGGCACCAAGGTTGGACCAACTACACAACGACATCGTTGAGGGTGACAAGGTGGACCAGGTAGGCCTCTAAGCCTCTTTTTTCATGAATTTGAGCTCATTTTTTGCATTTTTCTAGTCGACGAGGTGCGTAGACATCTTTTTTAGGCTCTCACATCCAAGAATCGCGCTCTCGTCTAGATACTACGCCAAGGTCCTGAGTTTGCATTGTCATCTTGGGGACGTGCTAGCATCATCAAGGTGGCCATGGCGGACAGGGACGTGTGTGCGACACGCAGATGCCTACGAGACACACATATGTCTTAAGAAAGTATTTTGTTTTTATGATGGAATTCGATGTACTGGCTTGAATTTTTTTCACTTTTGCAGGAGTATCCAAAGATTCGTGAGCATCCGGGAGGGTGAGCATTCTAACTCGTTCGTGAGCAGAGGGACCATCTGACAAATGATGAGGCCACACATCTGGAGCGGGTTGGTCTCTGGCATGTGTTCACCATGCCATAGATGCGGTATCATGAGAGGATGCTCACAACATTGATGGAGCGGTGGGATGCCACTACGTCATCTTTTTAGCTACCTTGTGGGGAGATGACCATCACACTTGAGGATGTCTAACAAATCCTTAGACTATCCATCTGCGGATGGTGGGTAGCCCTGGATGACACCTGATAGGCATGGGAGTGAAGGGAGGGGGTCCTCTACTGCTTGGGGCAGACAAATGACAACAACGACATGGGCCACATATATATGCACTAGTACGACCAAGCGAGGACCACTGCACCATTGTTGGGCCGAGTTATGGTCGTGACCGTGGAATTCTAGGTCACGATAGACAAGCGAGATTCACACCTGCACGGGGGCCTCGTCCATACGATTAGAGAGATGGTCGAGCATCAGATAGTTTTTTCTTGGGGGCGCATCATGTTAGTGCACCTCTACTAGTAGTTAGGCCGATACATCCACTATGAGTATCGTAGCCTCACTATGTGCACACTTTTGTAGGTGTGGGCCTTCACCTACATCATGTGCACTCGGTTGGTCAGTTTTTCCCAATGACGGTCGTATCACGTCCCCATGGCCCACTAGTATGACATGACATGCCAGTGGAGATTCAACGATCTATAGTTTCAGTGGCTATAGTTTGACAGTCTTACTGTGGATGGGGTTCGATGGAGACCCCACCAATTTTTTCGATGGGTGGATGATATCAGGCATATGAGGAACCTGCAGTGGGACCATTTTTTGGTAGGTCACCGCAACTACTTTATAGTGCCATACTATTGGAGTTGGATCATGCAACAACATGGCCATCCTCAGATGATTCCACTGGATGTGCCCACATATACTAAGCCCTATAGGAGTGTAGCAAGAGTTAGATATCGCCCTTTCCCCACCATCACAGATTGTGTTCCCTCTGATGATGATGGGCCCAACCAGGATCTACCACCTATAGCAACGACAGATAATGTCGGGGTAGTTGCAGACTTTGCGCAATGGTGGGAGAGGCACCGTCCTGCTCTTATGTTCAACGAGGGTGCCCTGAGAGGGGACCTTGGTCTACAGGGGGACTTTCCACCCCAACCTCCATAGGGTAGGTAGAGAGGGTGCAAGAGGAGGAGGCGGCACCGTAGAGACTGAGGTGACGGAGGAGATCAGACCCCCCAGCAACTACCCCTCTCTCGTCAGCACCACCACCACCTACTATTCCAGCGACAACGACCTTGGTGTCAACAGGAGTGGCTTTCGATGCCGGTGGCACAGGCCCTAGCACCGCTCCTCACCCTGACCTTACATGGCAGCTAGGGGATCTAGGTATACATAGTCTATTGTTTATGTTTCAGCTCTTTTATTTTGTTCGTTTATGATTATATACATATATATATGCCATGTGATATTGATTTTTCTTTCTTTCTCTGTGGTTGCAGAGGATGCACAGGGATGGATTGGGTTGATGGCTCAGTGTATTTCAAAGGTATCCCATGATGTGTTGATCTAGGGGATGGTTCTCAAGACTTTTCGACGAGTATCTGCGAGAAGAGATGCCCCCACTTTTGAGTCGGTAGAACATTTGAGGACCACCTACGAGGAGCGGGGTGCGAAGATCGTCTAGCTAACTGCGAAGCTGACTACTATTTGAGGACAACGTGACCAGCTGTCAAGGGAGTTGCGAACGACACTTGATGAGCGAGATGCGACAATGAGGAGGGTCGATGCCACCGAGCAGGTGCATGATGCCCTCTAGAGCTGTCTCGATGACCTCGATGGGCAGCCGACAACTATGATCCCGACAGATGTTCAGTGACTGCGGGATGAGTTGAGATAGGCGGAGATGACTATAGTCTCCCTATAGGGAGAGATCAGGGGGATGCAGGTAGCTTTGTCTGTATCACACTCACACTGATCCTGCTCCATGACCACCGTGTAGCCTCTCTCGAGGGTACCAGAGCTAGAGGGCTTCGGGAGCCATGCTCCACAGTCATAGGGCTCATGTTTTTGTACATCATTTTTGTAGTGAGGGATACATACACACACACACACACACACACATATATATATATATATGTAGATCTTTTGTATAGACATATATTCAACAACCACTCATTTTTTATAGTAGTGGCCCAATACATGTACATGACATTTGATACATACATGGGTATATATATATTATTTATTTTGATGTGTATACTTTTTTCCTTTATGGATGTTATATGCTCGTATGGATGTATGCTTACATTAGATGCTAACAGGATCTAATAAACACACATGGTTGTATGTTAATTAAATACAATGATGATCTAATTACCTTAAAAGATGTAATGTGATGTATGGATACATAGCATAGCGAAACACGTGTATGTATAACACATACACACACGTGGTCATATCATAACACAAAAAAAATTCATAATGTATTAATGAACAATGTCAATATATGCAGTGCTACTACCCTTTCATAGAGAGAGCATCACACAAATGACACATGGAACACTACACATAGTATCGACGAAGATGCATCGTATTAACGGGTTCTTTTAGAGGTGTCCCATCCATAGATGATAATCCATAGGCACCTGAACCATACACGAAGATCACAATGTAAGGGCCTAACTAGTTAGAACTAAATTTCCCTCTCTGATCAGGTGGTGCATTTACATTTCGTTGGTTTTCACAGAGAACCAGGTCTCCTAGTTTAAAGGTCCTAGGAAGCACACTCTGATTATATTGTCTTGATAGTGACCCTTGATAAGATTTAAGATGATCAAGGGCCTATAAATGACACTCATCGACCATATCCAGCTGATGCAAATAGTTAACTTGATAGGTTTCATTATCAATTAACCCTTTAAGGGAAACCCGTAAAGATGAAATTTCCAACTCTAAAGGCATGATAGCTTCAGCACCATACACAAGGTTGTAAGGTGTTGTTCTTGTCATCGTACGAACACTCGTGCAATAGGCCCATAAAGCATATGTTAATTGTATATGCCAATCCTTACCGTGTTTATTGACTATTTTACAAAGAATAAGTTCAAAATTTTTGTTAGACGCTTCTGCTTGACCATTAGATTTGGATAGTAAGGCGTAGAAAACCTATGTTGGATATGAAATTTCTCCAAGAATTGCTTTACTTCTTTGTTCTTCAATGGTGTACCATTTTCAGAAACAAGTGTGGCAAGCAATCCAAAATGAGAAATAATCTTGTTTATGAGAAAGCTACAAATGGCTTCAGCGTTTGTGGATCGGAGCGAAATAGCTTCGACTCATTTTGTGAAGTAATTTGTAGCGGTAATAATAAAGGTATGTCCCTTGGAAGAAGGAGGTGATATTTTTCCAATGATATCCAACCCCTATTTTGTGAATGACCAGGGAGAGGTTTGATTTTGTAACTCTTGAGCAGGTGCATGAATAAGACGGCTATGATATTGACATTGAAGGCACTTTTTAACAAAATCGAAGGAATCTTGTTCCATCATTTTCCAATAGTACCCTATGTGTATCAATCTTCTTGCTAGGGATCTACCACCAAAGTGTCCACCCTCGGAGCCTGAATGGGCTTCCTTAAGGGCAAGGGGTATTTCCACTTTAGTGAGGCACATGAGAAGTAAGCCATTATAGGAATTTTGATAAAGAATATTAGATAAAATGACATAACGTGCTAAAAGATTTCATATACGAGTGTGATTGTTTTTCGTCACATCATTGGGAAAGTTTCTAGTCTTCAAGTAATTGTAGATACTAGAAAAACCATTCTCCCGAGTCTACATGAGAACACACAAAAGACTCAAATTCAGGTTGATCAGAAACCACAGGGGTTCGCAGGACCTGAACCACAAAGTGGTATTCTTTTGTATCCTCTTCTGAAGGCACCAAGGAAGTAGTGCTTGCCATGGCATCGAAATGTCTATTTTCTCTCCTAGGGACGCTATCTATTGTGAAAGAGGAGAACCAATTAAGCAAGGACAAAGTGAGGTCTCGATATTAGGACTAATTTGTCTAGCTTGATAGGTTCCCGTAATCTGATTCACAATGAGCTCATAATCACCTAATATATGGAGATGTTTGATTTTTAGTGCAATAAGGGATTTGTACTCAACAATGTTTTTGGTGCAAGGAAAATCTAATCAAAAGGACAAAGGGACCAGTTTACCTTCGGGGGATATCAAGACCACACCTACTCCAGAACTAGTCTAACACCTTGATCCATCGAAATACATCTTCCATTCAAGGTCGTAATTAATTATGAAAATATTCTCATCAGGAAACAAATCCAACTCAGGGAAGGAAAGAGATGAAGGAGCATTTTCCAATTGATCGACAACTACTTGACCTTTTATCGATTTATGAGTAATGAACTTTATATTGAACTCAGAAAGCAACATCACCCACTTTGCTAATCTCCCAGCAAGGTCAGCCCTAGAGAACAAATGTTTAAGAGATCTTGTTTTCACTATGACATGCATTTCGACATGGAGAAGGTAGTGTCTCAACTTCTGTGTAGCGAATACAAGAGAGAGGCATTACTTCTCCATGGAGGAATAATGAGTTTCGTAATCAACTAGGATGCGGCTAATGTAGTAGACCACTCTCTCTTTCCCTGCGTCATCATATTGAGCCAGCAAAGCTGCCAAGGCATATGGTGACGTGGCAAGGTAAAGCAAAAAGGGTTTATGTTGCATAACTAGAATCAATACGATAGGATTGGCCAAATAAGCTATGATTGACTCAAAGGCTTTCTGGCACTCCTCATCCCATATGAAGTGAACATCCTTTTTTAATAAACGAGTGAAAGGAAGGGTACGATCAACCAACTGAGATATAAATATATGAATCACCTAAATCTTCCCTTGTAGACTTTGCAACTCAGTGATATTCCTTGGTGGAGGCATGTTAACAATGGCATTAATTTTATTTGTGTCAACCTCGATTCCATGGTGAGAAACTATGAACCCCAAAAGTTTGTCGACATCTACGTCAAAGATGTACTTATGGGGATTGAGTCTCATCTTATAGATTCAAATCCTTCGAAGATAAGACAAAGGTTCTTCACATGATCCTGATGAGTTATGGATTTTTCCAAGATGTCATAAACATAGTCTTCTAAGATCTTATGAATAAAATCATGAAATATCAGGGTGATCGCCCATTGGTAAGTTGCTCCCACATTCTTTAACCCAAAGGGTATGACCACATAATAGAAAGTACCCCAAGGGGTAGTGAAGGTTGTCTTGTATTGATCCTCTAGGTTAATATGGATATGATTGTAACTCGAGAAGCCATCCATAAAACATAACAATGCATGGCCTACAGTCAAGTCCACAATCATATCTATATTAGGCAATGGAAAATCATCCTTAAGAGTTCAATACATATACGAATACAGCCATCAGGCTTACTAACAATGACTATATTTGAAATCCAAGGGGAGTAGTCAATCAGATGGATAAAGCCTGCTTTCAACAACTTCTCTATCTCAGTCTTGACCATCAATGCCACCTTGGGATTGATCTTTTAGATTTTCTGCTTAATTGGCTTGGTGTCAGGACATAGGACGATATTGTGAACCACTATAGACTCATAAATACCAAGCATATCCTCATACATCCAAGAGAAGATATCAGGATGAGAATGCAAGAGATTGGAGTGTTCATCTGCTTCCTCTGAAGAGAGACACTTTCCAATCTTGATTACTTTTTCTGAGGATTTAGGATCCATAGGAACTTCAATAGTATCTCCTTTAAGGAGAGAACTACAATCTTTGGGATGAGATATCGAAACATCATTATTGATGTTAGATAGAGGATCCTCTTCATCAATGCTCAAGATCAATTCTCTAAAGTACGCTTGTTTATGCAAGTGATATGAAAATCATTTCTTGTGATGAAAAGGAGGCAACGGGGAATAGGAACCTAGGAATTCCCCCAGTGCTTCTTTCGAAGAGAATAAATCTAAAGGGATTTTCTCGGCCTGCTCCCTTTCCTCTATCAACTCAGGATGAACCAAGCTCAACGACTCAGCTGAAATCATGTTAACACTCCACCAAGGTCTGAGACCCAGATATCATTATCGTGGCTTAAACTAGATAGGGACTTGTATTCCTTGTTCGATACGTCCTAGGCCTTTCTTCCCATAGTTGTATTGAGAGGGAAGTTCATATCCAAACCCATAATGACTTTGTAATACTTCAGGAGGTGGCGGCTCTACGTAGAGTGTTTCATTCCAACAATGAGTGTCGAATGTCTCTGCGGGAGCACTCCCACCTTCTTTATTAGGTTCGCAAACATTAACCTCCTTTGTAGGAGCTGGAGTGTTATCTATCTTTGTGTCAGAAGTACCTAGAAATTCTATGCAAGAGGGGTTCACCTTGTATTCCATGATAAAGAATTCAGAGAAATCCAAGGAGTCCCAATCATCACCAAGGAAAGCATTTGATCGAGAGAAAGAAGGGGAAGACGAAAGAGACTTAAGATCTTCTCCTTTAGGTGGTTCTTCTTTACCGACACTTGCTCCAGGAATGACTTCCATAGAGGGTATCAATGAAGAACATGCCATAGCATTAGTGGTTAAGGATGGAATACAATTCTTAAGAGTGGATACAACTGAAGCATGACTGAGAGCTGCTAGCTCACAAAGGTGAACAACTTTTGGATCTTCTTTAACTGTAACCACCTGATTATTTGCAATGAAATTCAAAGAATGGTGTAAAGTAGAAATCACAACACCCATAGCATGAATCCAGGGTCTCCCCAAGAGAAGATTGTACGGTAACGGGCTAGGCATCACATAAACCAACGTACGTAAGGTAATGGGACCTAGCTGCAAAGTTAGTATTATTGTACCTAGAGCTTAGTGGCCAACATTATCAAACCCATGAATATACAAGGAAGAAGCTACCAAAGAAGATGAATCAAATTTAATCTTAGGTAGTAGGTCCATACCACAAACATTGCAATTTGAACCGGTGTCAATGAGAGTATGCCTAATTACCGATATTATTAACATTAATTATAATCATGAAGGGATCTGCTTGCTTCTACACATCTGAAGGCGGGAGTTCTTGGGGATGGAACATAATATTCAATGAATTCGCTCGAATATGAGCCAACAATGCATTTACATCCATAGGCCTAGCAGAGGTAGGCAAGAGAATCTTTTGTAAAGCTTCCTGAAGCATCTCTTGGTAAACCAGAGTGATCTGAAGCAAGTCCCAAAATGAGATCTTAGCTGGAGTAACATGAAGTTGCTCAACAAAATCGTAATCACCTGGTGCTTTGATCACAGGTTTAGGTGTTGAAGAAAGGCTTGGTTAAGAAGGTAGTAAAAAAGTAGGAACTTGAGTGGGTTGTGATGTAGGAACGAAAGGTTTTTGATCCAAGTTCTGTTTATTTCTCCTTGTATTATATATGTGCCCAATGACATTATAGGAAGTGGAGTTTGCAGCTTTCATGAACCTCGAATATAAGTCTGATGAATCACTACGACACAAAATCCCATAAATAGAATATTTATCCCTAGGGGACGGTTCGGTCGGGGTCATGTAAATGATGGGTTTCTTAGGGTTTGAAGGAGCCACATAGAGCACAACCACATTTATCGACTCCTTAGCTTGCGAAGGGAGAGTTTTTTCAGAAAACTTACAGATAGGGGAGAGCACTTCTAAGAAATCATCTAGAGTATCTTTCAGCATATCAAAATCTTCTTCAGAAAATAATCATGCAACATCGTGAAAATAGATCTGACGCTTTCATGATGGGTTCACCAAAATGTGATATAAGAGGGATTCATTGCACATGGGTCTCTTCATTCTCAAGAGATCACCAAGGAATGAACTACCCTTATACACCTCAACATAAGCAAGTCAAAGAAAATATAGAAAAGTATACTTCAAGTAGTGTTTAAGAGAAAGTTACTTCAAATCCCAAGAGAGTGAAACCCCGAGATTTCTACCTTAGATGAGTGAGCTCTCGGCCAAAAGACAACAACGCGATTTCAAGATGCCAACGCGACGTGTTGTCATCTAAAAGATGTGCTGGCATCCTAAGAAACAGAGGGCTCAAGAGCTCAATCAAACCGAACCAGGTTTCACTTCTAAGCTCAGATCTAAGATGTACTAAGCAAAATAAACAAACAAGAAGCTAAAAATTATGACAAACACAAGGGGACTTGGAGAGAGCTTACCTTTTACTGGATGGTCAACTCTTCACTCCAAGCTCCACTTTGCACCTACACACAGAAGAACAAGGGGAAAAGGTTGGGGCCGTATAGGGGCCTACCTTAGTCAGATCCTCATTTTGGTCTTCCCACCTCCATAGACAACAAAGTTGGAAAGGAGTGTAAATGAAGTAAACAAAGCGTGTGGTGAAAGCAAAACCCGCTTTAGGAGTAGAATCTGCACCACGAGATAGTAAATAAACAAGTAAGAAAGGAAAATGAGAGAGAGAGTGTGTGTGTTACCCACTGGCCTAGACCCTCTCTAGAGAACACACATGCATTGTTGAGTACTTTCTTGAGAGTTGTTGCTGCTGGAAGGACCTCGGTCCAGCATGGCTTCGCTTGTGAGAGTGTTGCTATCAAGGATGAAGAGAACTCAAGATTGGAGCAAGTAGTAATAGAGCTTGAATGAATGACTTCCAACCCCAAATGAGAGAAAGAAAGGGGTTTTTAATGCATGTAAGGGTGACAAAGAGAAGTTACGTCCAAAATCCAACTGCTAGGACACGTTTTGAGAGAGTCAAGATTCCAAATTCCCTATTTCAAACTCAAAAAACTGCTAGGACATCCGCGCGCTGTGCAGGCGTCCAGAGCTTAGATTTTCAGGAAACATGTCATCAGGTTCTATTGCTCTGCTACAAGTCTTCATGGAGTCAGAATCACAAAATTGTTACTCATGGGATTTTTTTCATTAATGCTCCAAGGTGTCATAATTGTTAGGCAAAAATGCAAAAATGTGGAATTGTCCCTAGTTGCAATTTTGTGACATTACACCATGATATCAGATTGAAGAATTTGGAAGGATATCTTCTTAATTTTATCTGTAATCTACTCCCAGCTCTTTGTGCATTTAGGGATTTCCTTGATGATATGTTTGGATTGCATAAAAGCCCTGGCAGAAAACTCCATAAATTCTAGTGATAGTGTATCTATAGCCCCTTGTTCCATCTTGTGGAAGAACGGTTTGATCTTCTCTGGATCTATCTCTAGAGCAGGCATCTCATAATCTATCATCATTTTTAGGTAATCCTCACTGTCACCTTGAAGTTCTACAACCCATTCAAGGTCGAGTTTTATCTCATGCATAGACTTCTCCAAAACATCCTTCTGGTGGTTTAGGCTCATTTTCCATGTTTCCACTAGCCAATGATCATACATTATGAGCTCTAGTTCCTTTTCCCATACTGCCTAGGGAAGCTTGAGGATGCTTTTGATCTTACGATAAGTGATCCTATACATCTCGGTGAACCTATTGCATGTCTTTATCATTTCATCTATTTGCTTATGCAATCCTCAGAACCTATTGAATGCTCAAGTAGCATGGTGGATTCCCATGTTTCCATTATATATTACCCTATTGAACCAATCAGTTGTGGACTTGGTCCAGTTTTTCCTTGAGAGATATGTCCTTTAGGGTCGGCCTTTTCATCTACATCCTTGGATTGTTGTGGTAGTTATTCTTCCAATTCTTGGTTTGATGTCTCTATTATATACTGCTCATTGAGAGCCTCAGTGTCTTCCTTTGAAGAATGTGACATTTCCTTGTTGGACACCACTTCATCCAAATTTATGCTTTTCCCACCCTCGGGGTGTTCAAAGTAATCATCTCTATTGGAATCCCTAGGCTCGATGGTGATGTCTTTTGTTGTTTCTTCTTGTTGTTCCTTACGTCACCTCTCCATCTCTTTTGATATTTGCATGGTGGCTTCCATCTTTGGTGGCTTTGTGGGTGGCAGAGGAAGAGGTAAGGCAACAACAATTTGGGCCATCCAAGCTTGAACCTTAGGGTCAAGGATTACCCCAGAAATTTCAGTGGGTATGTTTTTCATATATGTCACAAAAGCATGTGGTAGAGTAAGAGGCAACATGATAACTATGGTCATTGCAAGTAGCAGAGCAAAAAGAGTGGGTAGCGGAGGAGGGAGTGAAGAAGATGAAAGTGGGGACATAGCGGAGGAGGAGGAGTCAAGTATCGTTATTGGTGTTTTTGGTGTGATGGAGGCAAAGTGGACTGAGATATCCACGACAAGCGGGGGTGAGACCGGTAGTGCTTGGGTCAAAAGAGGTGGTGGAGTGGTAGCGGTGGCAGTAGCAGCGGGAGTGGAAGTGGTAGGTAGGGAGCACGATTGCCCAATTTCTTCTTCTCCTTCATGTTGGGGGTCCTCCTCTATGGTAGACATGTCGCACATGAATCCCCCTATCCTCTTTGATTTCTTGTATGATTCTCCCTCCATGGTCTTTCTAGAATATACCTTATGCTTAGGATTATGCTTAGGAACATCCTTCCTTTTCTTTGACCTTGTCATCGGTGGGGACTTAGGAGCTTCCCCTGATGAGGCTACAACTACTCCACTATCCATATCACTTTCGAGCTTGTCCTCAGGCTCACCATATGTGAATTCAGCACCCTATATTTTGAGCTGGGCAATATGGGCATCTACCCACTGCCTAGTTCTATTTTCAATGGGTCGTGTTAATATATCAAGGTTAGTGACCTCTTCTTCATTCCAATCTATCACAAGCAAAGGCAAGTTGGCTATAGCATTGTATCTGTCATCAACAATATTGTTGTCCTCCTCCACTATTTGGTTGGGCACAAGGAACAGATTCACTAACTTCATGAACTGGGTCGTCATTCTCATGTAGTGCCTCATTTGCACTTCTTTATCATCTACATAATTAGCCCATAAGTCCTTGAATTGAGGTCGATGTGCGTATTATCTTCTGACCCATTTCTTCAGCTTCCCATAGGGGTCCATTCTTCCTCGGTCGGTGTGGAGGTCCAAGTGGTATTCCACCAATTCTTTTTTTGAGTACTTCATGCACTAGGCAGCGGGACATGCATACATGCTCTGCCCAAAGGTCAGAGGATATGGAATCCCAGCTCTATGCTTATCACTTAATTGCGTGTGGGCATTCTAAAATTGTCAAGAAACTTCCAATAGAATCATGCGATCACTGGGGTAGTGTGATAACCAGTAGGGTCTCCCTGAGAATCCTTCTGTCCTGATATACATAAATTTTTGGTGGTCCAAGCTCATTTTCCATGTTTCCACTAGCCAATGATCATCCTTTATGAGCTCTAGTTCCTTTTCCCATACTACTTGTGGAAGCTTTAGGATGCTTTCGAGCTTAGGATAAGTGATCCTATACAAACTCTCAAGCACCAAGCCCTATTTGCCATCTATTTTCTATGCAATCCCTCTTCAAACCTATTAAATGCCTCTAAAGTAACGGGTGGTGATTCCTGTATGTCGCTATTATATATTACTCCTATTGAACCAACCGGGCCAGGACTATCCGTGTTTTCCTAGAGGGTGTCCCTTCGTGGTTGGCTCCTTTCAATCTACATCCTTGATTGTTGTGGCAATATTCCACCTCGCTCAACGTTCTATTATATAACGGCCCTGAGAGCCCTCTAAAGAATTTTGGCATTTCCCTCACAATTTCACTTCATCCTTTGGGCTTATAGTGCTTTTCCTCACCCCGGGTAAGTTCAAAGTAACCTGGCCCCATTCCGAATACCCCTGCCTCGCCGGGCAAAACATCTTTTGAGGCTTCTTCTTATTGTTCCTTATGTTCCCTCTCCATCTCTTCCGATATTTGCATGGTGGCTCTATGGGTGGCAGAGGAAGAGGTAAGGAAACAACAATTTGGGCCATCCAAGCTTGAACCTTAGGGTCAAGGATTACCCAAGAAATTTGAGTGGGTATGTTTTGCATATACACCACAAAAGCATGCAACAGAGTAAGAGGCGACACAGTTACTGCGGTCATTGCAGGTAGTAGAGCATAAAGAGTGGGCAGCAGAGGAGGGAGTGAAGAAGATTAAAGTGAGGATGTAGTGGAGGAGGAGGAGTCAAGTATCATTACTGGAGTTGTTTGTGTGGTGGAGGTGAGGTGGACCAAGATATCCACGATAAGTGGGGGTGAGACGGGTAGTGCTTGGGTCAAAAGAGACGATGGAGTGGTAGTGGTGGTAGTAGCAGCGAGAGTAGAAGTGGTAGGTAGGGAGGGCAACTGCTCAGTTTCTTCTTCTCCTTCATGTTGGGGGTCCTCCTCTATGGTAGGCATGTTGCTCACGAATCCCCCTATCCTCTTGGCTTTCTTGGACGATTCCCCCTCCATGGTCTTTTTGGAATATACCTTATGCTTAGGATTACGCTCGGGCACGTCCTTCATTTTCTTTGACCTTGTCATCGCTGGGGACTTAGGAGCTTCCCCTAATGAGGCAACAGTTGCTCCATTGTCTATTTCACTTTCAAGCTCATCCCCAAGCTCACCATACGTCAATTCAGTGTTCTGTATTTTGAGTTGGGCAATCTGGCCATCTACCCATTGCCTAGTTCTACTTTCAATGGGTCGTGTTAATATATCAAGGTCAGTGACCTCTTCTTCACTCCAATCTATCACAAGCAAAGGAAAGTTGGCTACAACATTGTACGTATCATCAACAATATTGTTGTCTTCCTCCACTATTTGGTCAAGCACAGGGAATAGATTCACTGACTTCATGAATTGGGTCATCATTCTCATGTAGTGCCTCATTCACACTTCTTTATCATCTACACAGTTAGCCCAGAAGTCCTTGACTTGCGGTCGATGTGTGTGTTGTCTTCTGACCTATTTCTCCAGCTTCCCATAGGGGTCCATTCTTCCTTAGTCAGTGTGGAGGTCCAAGTGGTATTCCACCAATTCTTTTTTCTGAGTACTTCGCGCACTGGGTAGTGGGACATGCATACATGCCTTGCCCAAAGGTCAGGGGATATGGAATCCTAGCTCTATGCTTGTCACTTAATAGCGTGTGGGAATTTTGCAATTGCTGAGAGACTTCCAGCAGAATCATGCGATCATTGGGGTAGCACGGTAACCGGTAGGGTCTCCTTGAGAATCCTTCTATTATGATATATGTAAATTTTGGGAACTATATGAACAGATACCCAAACCATAGGATGAAGGCTCTGGCACTATGTGACACCCTCCTCTCAAAGTCTCCTCCCAAGAGTCTGATGATGTGCCCAATGAAGGCATCATTCACCCTCTTGTATTCTCTTTTGAAGTTTCGGTACTGCAATTGAGGGTAGCAATCATATACCTTGAGGTCTCCTTTCTTAGTTCCCAAGTTCCCTACAATGAAGAGTCCTTTATACAGGAACCTTTATGCCAAGAGGTACACCAGATATGAAGTCATATAGAATTTGGAATTCTTTTTAACTACCATGAGCTAGTTGTGCATGTTATCACTGATCATCTTGGCCTAATGGAACTTGGTCTTGCCCCAAATGATCTCCTCAATGAAGTAGAACATCCACTCCTCAAAGAAAGCAGCAGTAGGTAGGCCCATTACCTTGCTCAGTAGGGTGACCAAGTCATGATATTCTCCATGAAAGTTACTTTTGAACAATTCTTGAGGAACCTTGGTAGCGCTACCCCTCTTTTCCTTCAACCAATGTTGGTTGATCAATCTCTTGCACCTTAGAGGGTCCGCTTCCATGTATTTTCAAAAAATTCATTCTTTGTTTCTTCTATTACATCAAACGTCAGAATGTGGAATGTTCGACCGATAGACTTAGCAAAGAGGTCTGCTAACACCCTTCCATCATGATCAATAATCCTTCTATTGTTGTGGTAGCATTCTCTACAATCCATGACCATCTCTGGGGCAATGAGCATGAGAAGGAAGTCGACTACCTTAGCAAGACCACTCGCTATGATCTTCCATGCATTCTCTATCACAGGGTTAACCATTACCCTCTGTCGAAACTCATTGATGTTTACATTTCCAAGATTTGTGTCTAATACTGAGTCCCAGGTAGAGGAGAGCTTGGAGGTACACTCCACTCTATGAAATTGGTACTCATCTGGTCCTTTTCTTCTTTTCCCCTCGGCACCATGCAGGTTTCTTTCCTTTATTAGCTTTCTCAGCAAACTTCCCCGATGGACCCACAACAAGTTCCATAAATCTTGCATGCATAGATGCAGTAAGTGCATTCATACATAAATCAAGGCAAGCGTTAGTCAAATCCTACAAAACAAGGGTTAGATCCTGTAATACATCATTAGAAGATCATAAAATTCATCATTACCCATCATTTCTCAGGCTTGTTTGGATCATAAAGGGCAATGCAGGCCAGGGATGCGGGTTTCCCTTGGTTGGAAGCTGTTAGGAGGGACTAGGAGTAGGATGACGCCAAGGCTATGAAGACCTGCAAGTGGCCACCCGCAACAAAAGTTCTGCATTATGATCTTGGTGGTCAAAGTTCTTATGAGGCAATTTGGCACATGCAGAAATTGGTCGTACAACACTTGAAGTTGATGGGTTGGACTTTAATGCATTTGTGGGTTTGAGGCATGCGGGTGCAAGAAGGTCAGAGGACATTTGGTGCCTCTGCCATTAAGTAATGGAATTTGAGGAGAGGAATCCTGCAAGTAGAGTTCCACATTACGAAACCCACGGGTGGCTCAAACGACATGAGAGTGCATCCTAAAGTTTGGTCTTTTTGGGCTTGTGGGCGGGAACCATCGAGTCACTGTGAAATGATTGTCATTGAGGAGTTCCCTTGAAGAGATGACAGTTCACAAATGACAGTCCACAAGTGGTGGTCCGCACTAGCAGACCTGCAGTGAGCCCATAGATGCGGCCTTGGTGTTAGCAACCTTCAAATTTTGGTAACGAAAAGGACCTATGCGGAACCCGCTATGCAGGATGATGTAGGCGCATCGATGTTGGGGAACTGTGATGAAGGGGCGGCCAACCGCACGAGACAATCCGCAATTCATTTTGAATTGGTCTTCTTTTAGGAAAACTTGAAACAACGATGAGTAATCTAGACTTCACATGGTGGGAAGTGGTCGAGGTTAGGCTGTTAAGCAACAATGGCAGGGGAATGACCATTCGCAAGCGGTGGTCCACATAAGCGGACTCGCAATGGGTCAAGAACTTGGATGTTTCTTTCAATATTCTCAATGTTAACAAGGGGGTGATGATAATGGTGGGACCCGTAGTGTAGAGAGGGGCTAGGGTTAGGTCGTTAATCAACAACGATGGGGACATGACCGCCCGCATGCATAATTTTGTACTAGAAATCCCACACAAAGTGAAGGACTTAGCTATTTTTGTTAAGGTTTTAGTGTTGACTGGAGCAGCAAAGGAAACACTATGGGTCACAGAGGTGTTCATGTCATGTGAAGAACAACAAAGAACACACAAGGTTTTGTACTGTTTAAGGGCACCATTTGAATCGTTTGCTAAGAAGATTCTTTCTGTGGAACTGACTACGATGAAGGCTGTCGGGCGATTTAATGGTTCACTTTAAAGATTTAATCATTATTTTACAAACTCTAACCTTGGAAAAAAACTCACTTGCCAATTTTAAATGCAAGCGTACCTGGAAAAGACGTTGAAATTTGATAACAAGGATTTCGATCCAGTAAATGCAATGTAGGCGCGGGCTTCTCTTTTTCTGTTTCTCCCCTTCAAAATTTGAAAGCATGTCGATGAAAATGACAGGTGGGGGCATGTATTTATATGCATAGGGTCATTTATTATGTGTATTTAATTCCTGGTATGGCGGTAGGTGCGGTAGGTGAGACATGGGAACTCGATTGATCATCAGAGAGCAATGCGGGGCTCGCAATGCAGGAGGAACCCTAGGTTTCGTCGTTGACTAGCGGCTAAGAGGTGATGGAAAAGGATGATGCGGGACCCACCATGTGAGCGAACGTCTAAGGTTGGCTGTTAGCCAATGGTGAAGGTATGGCAGTGACCCACAAAAGGAGACTCGCAACTGCAGACCCACAAGACCTAGAGGATGTCAGTCCAAATGGCCAAGGGAAACCCGCAGGGGAATTTTTGCATGGACCAATGACTTAAGAAATTTTGGGATGGTGAATCCTGGTCAATGAGGAATTGGTGATTTGATTGCACATGACCAATTTGAGCTCAAAATTAGGGGCACACAAAATGAGGCAAAGGAAAAACGACCCAACAAAGGAAAAAAAGGAAAGAGGGGGTCCCCGGTTCGAACGGGGCGTATGTGCTAATTCACTCCAATTAATTAATCCTAAATTAGCTTTCTAATCATCATTATCAATTCCTCCAGCTTTTAACTCCTCAAGAGTTAAATCAACCATGGTCAACTAACCAAGTTGCACATGAAAATAATTTCAATTAATTATTTAATTCATCTATTTTCCCTCACCAACGCATATTCTGGGGAATATTCCCCTCAACCACCTCTAATTCAATTTCCCTCCAAAGGTTTTCAAAAACCTTTCATCTCCTCTTACACTTGCAATAAATTCTCTTACAACCTTTCAAATCATCTTACCTCCTCTCAAATCTCATTCAATTCCTCTTACACCATTTTCAAATTCTCAACCATCAACATTTTCTTCTCTTCCATCCTCTCCCACTCACACATTTCCCAAAATGTGCTCCAACTTCCTCTAATAGAATTGTGACACTTGCCACATTCTCATTGGCTCTCAATTTATCCCACATTCACCAATTTCCTCCATTAGTCAACCCTTGGCTTCTATAAATAGAGGCATCATTTTCATAATATGGATCCACAACTTCATGCATTTCCATTATAGGCATTTCACTCCATAGTTTTTCATCATTTTCAAGTAGTTTACCTAGATTATAGCCATTTTTCATACTTGGATCATCTTCAATCATCAAGCTTATAAAGGGATTGGGAAAGGGCTTCTTTCCACATCAAAGGAGCACCACTCCCCCTATGGGATGGAGGTTTAGCTAGTTCAATTTGATTTACATGTTATCTTTCATTAGTTTCTTGTTATTTTCATGTTTTCTCTTGAATTTGGCTAAATAATCTCATAGGGAACATTAGATTTGCTTTTCTAACATGCTTGACTCTTGTGTGATGATCTCTTGTTAGTTTGTGTAGGTTTGGTGTTCACACTATGTAATTGTAATATTATTTGTAAAAGAACCTCTCTCTCAAGATGGCTTGTAATTTGATTCCAAATGTTAGCATTTTAACCCTAATTATGTGTCTCAATGTTATTTTTTGGAATGATATTGAATTTATGATGTATTATTTATCTATTGGAAGTTTAAAATGAGCTTAGGTACATTTATTTTGGGTTTAAAATGAACTTAAGTGTCTTCCAGTAAGTTTGGGCAGCTTGGTGTTGCATCTAGGCGGCCTGGTCAGCTCGAGAGGACCTCCAAACTCACCTAAAATGTTTTTGTGTGTTTGGGTAGTCTTTTAATCAGTGGGGTGACCTAGTATCATACTAGGGTGGCTTGATTGATAGTGGGGTGGCCTGGTTATGAGGGGATGATAGGTTTAAATCTTCTTATCTCTATTTGGATGACTTGGTCATGTGTTTGGGTGGCCTCATTCCCATACCAAAAACATAATGTAAATCCTCTTAACCATGGTTATAAAAGTTTTTTCTAAGCCTATTTCTCTTGTCAATTGATTTTTATGTCCTGTAGTTTTCCCATGGTGATCGTTTTTGTCAACTAGACCTTCAAAAACCTAGTAAAGTTTTCTCTCTCTTATGACTTGCTTGTTCCTCTAAGTTTTGGGACCTTGTATGGGTAAACCATGTAAATGTGATTTTTCATCATGGTACCAAGGATCTAATGATGTTTGGAACTTGTCCCTAAGTTTCTTCATTTAGGACTTGTGGGTTGTCTTACATAGTTTTGTGTGCACTCTTTTGAAGTTGCTCGATTAGCAAACCTAGGGTTAGGGAGATTGTGCACCTAGTCTTGTGAAGTCTTGGGAAGGTTGTAAACCTTCTTGTTTGTTCTTGTTAGTGTTATAAAAATTTCTCATAGGTCTTGAGGGGTTGTTTTTTAGTATCTTTTTTGTTTTTTAGTATCTTTTTTATTTTTTGATGTCATGTTGTGATGAGACATCTTGGTAAGTGTGTGGTTTGTTTGAAAGTGAATTGTTGTCATTCTAGTTAGTGGAGAGTCTATATTTCTCGGTTTGGCATCCTTTGTTGAATTTTTATTGCATTGTGGTTGGTTAAGTGAGTCTAGATATGTGTTGGAGGTTGATTATTCCCTCATCCTATTGTAGAGTCATGTTGTGAGAGAATGCAGTCATGGGTTGTAACCAATCCTTATGTAGGAGTTGTTCTCTCTCTCTCTCATGTATTTTTTGTGGTGAATATTTCCCATGATTAGTTATTCTTCCAATTTTTTCACATTACTTATGCATTGGTGAGTTCATTTGGTTGTTATTGTCATTGTTTCATTGTGTTTTATACAACACTTGTGTGCATGTTGTTGTGCAAGTGTGACATGTTGATGTTGTATCTTCAATATTTTGGTTGTTGTGTTTTAAAAAAATATTCATTCAAGTTTTACTTTGTGATTTTGGTGGGGTATTAAAAATGATACTTTCAACACATTCCTTTGACTAACTCAAAGGAGCGGATTCACCGCTATTGACTATACAATTGCCTATCAGAGTTTTATCAAGAAGAAGAGTCAATACAAGAACACGATTAGCCACTAATGGCTAGTGACACCCAAGAAAGGGAAATCCTAGCTACCCAAGAGATTACACTGGTCCCACTTCACAGATGAAATTTTAGATATCATGTAGTTCTCCTCCATAGGCTAAAGGGCAATAAGAATGCACATGACTTCAAAGAATGGATGTATTTGTTTATCATCGCGCTAATTCATAGAAAAAAAATAATTGATTTGGGCACTCTTATTAGTAATCAAATTCACTTGGAAATTACTCATTTTCAATTGCACAGATCCTTCTATTTTTCCTCTTATCTTTTCTATGTCATTTCTTGCACAAGACCTTGACCAAGGATTCGTTCGATGGGTGTTCTTAATGATTCTACCCAAATTTATGACTACTATATTTAGTTACAATTAGAGAGGAGTCATAAATTTTTTACAAGGGTGAACAATGCCTTTACCATGAGTATGTTAAGAGAAATTCAAGGGGACGTGGGTTTGAGAATAGCTCTCAAAGCTGCTTAGTTGATCAACAATTATGGTAGTTACTTCATACAATTCCATAGATTTACCTACATAAGAGTTAGAGGTTTTGATGGTCTACCTTACAAACTACCAAAATATGTTGATGATAGGTTTTTCCTTATTGAGGTATGTAGACAGGTAGTTGAGGTAAATAAAAGGTACCATTAAAGAAAGAAAGTGGGAATTCCTTATCGCATTGGCTTATCACACTATCAGTGTAGTTCCATTTATGATGCCTTAAATATAGAAAAGAACTTAGTGGAATATATGACATAGTTTTATAAAATAAGTTTTCCATTTGATAGCCTAAACTTTTTTAGAAATAATCTACAGTTGGGACCTAGTTTTAACCATATTCCAGAGTTGGAGGACTATTGAGAAAATTATGTTGATGATTTTTAAGTAAGAAAAAGAGGGTGGATGAGATTATCTTTAAACAAATCATGACTTTCAAGTTAAATAGGGACATCCAAGACCTTGAAGATGATGAATCAAACTTGGTGGATCCCATTTCCATGGAACACATACAAACTCAACCAATTCTATCTATAGACTGAAACATCAAAGAAGTCAAAACTATTGAGGCTAAAATTGCTATAACACTCAAGAAAACTGAAGAATGGGTGATGAAGAGGAAGATAGAGAAACAAAATCCCTATCCTTTTAACAGGCTGAGATGACTAAATAACAAGCAAAGAGTAGTTAAAGAGATCTTTGTCCCCTCAACAAATAATATCAACAAGACAACAAATTAACTCTGATGGTAGTGGGGATGATGGTGAAGACCCACCATAACGAAGGAGCCTGGAAAATACTTGTGAAGGATCTGCAGAGGAAACAACCCAAAAAGAAAAATATAAAGAAAGGTTAAGTCCAATGTTAGAAAAATTGGGAGAGGAGACCACTCACATATCTTCATCCCCTTCCCAAGTAAGTAATTCTTCCTCTTCACATTCTTTTCACATTTCTCCTCCCCCAATGCCTCTAAAAACTCTTCTACACAAGTTGAGACGAATTCGCCATCTTCTCCTAAGGTAGGAATTTCTAATACACCTCCTCTCAAGACATCTCTCCAATTTTCCTCTCTAGGAACTAGAAATATCTCTACATCCCCATTTGTTTCATGGTTAGAACAATCTTTGACAAAGAAAAGAAATATTTTTGGATTAAGTATTCTTGATAAAGACATTGTGTCATAGTTACTACAAAGAACACCTCAATCCAAAAAGCCTAAAACTACCTCCCATTTGTTGAATGATCACTCTTTGGGGAGAATTTATGTTGAATTCGCTCACCCCTCTACATGAAAGGATGCTAGTTAGATGATTGTAAAGGACTTTGACATTACTAGGATCAATTTGGGACCTTCTATGAGAGATGGGAATGTTCACAATTTATAGGTGTCATCTACCAAGCTTGTGGAGAGAACAAAGAAGGATAAGCAAACTAAAGATCAACTAAAGCAATCATTTAATGTTGTAACCAATTGTTTAAAATTTCTCATTGATCTTTCAACCCAACCCACCAGCCAAATTAAAGTTGCTTTTGATCCTAGTTTTGCTAGTGGAAAAGAGGTGATTGATAAAATTAATGCTTACAAATCTTATGGTAAACTCACAAAGGATTATACTAAGGATATAATAGTAAGGGGAACTAAATTCGTCACAAAAATGAAGAAGATTTGTGAAGACATTAAGGCACTAAAGAAATAAATTAATAGTGAAATTGTTGCGATTAAGCATGAAAAATCTATTTGGCAAAAGACCGATAGTGACCTCAAAGAAATGATTGATTTGGGAACAAATAAGCTAGTGGTTGAGAAAATATTGCCTAATTTTGATGATAATTAGTGTCTCATGTGGAAGAAAAGCATTGAATGGAAATTTTATTTCTTGAAAAAAATATTTTGGAATAAAATAAATTGCTCAAAGAATGCAATCATATTAGAGTTGATATTCAAAAGGATCTTTCAACCATCAATGTTCACCTTTGAAAGGAAGATGACTCTCAAAATGAAGATATCGAGACATTGAAGAACAATTTCAAAGAAGTGGTTGAGAATTTGTTTGATAAAAAATCTTTTAATATTGAGAATATGAGGAAATTAAGTAACATCAACTCTGTCTTGTCCCAATTTATTGCACATGCAATGACCTTCTCTGGAAAGGTAGATTTAATTCGAGGGGACACAGATTTGTGGAGGTTGTGAACCAAAAATGTAGTTATTTCTCAGCACAACGAAATACCTCCAATCATCAAAGCCTTCCAGATGTACAAATCTAAAAGTGTCATGCAGTTGGCCCAATCGTCACAAGAAAGAGGAAATGACAGGAATGCTAGCAATACACCACCTCAACAATAATATTTATTATTATTTCATATTATGGAATTAATTTGTAAAGAGCGTTAAAGTTCTGAGAATTTTAAGGGATTCTTTATCCTCCTATTTTCAATTACTTTTCAAGAAATTTTTACTCTTGCATATGTATATATTGATCATGATGTTACGAAAAGGATCTCTTAGAAAAATTAGGAGAAATATATAGAAATAAAGAACATATTTTGTTTTTTGTCAAATTTTGAAAGAGGTTGTAATTCTATGAGCATACCATTTTAAATATTTGAAATGAAATATATTATAATATGTGTTATGATTGGTTTTATTAGTTATCATGTTCATGTGTGAATGTAAAAGCTATTTTAAGTATTCAATCTTCTCAAGTTGGAAAATATATTTTAGATCGATAATTTTTTTGGTTCATATCCTATGAAACTCAAATTATCTTATGTTCTAATTGGTTTCATGGGAAGTTTTTTTTTTGAATGGTATAAGATTTACTGGTGGCATTAATTATTCTATAGATCTTATTGAACATAAGTACTATTTTTACCTTTCACTACTTTTTAGTTAAAAGCATACCTATGGTAGATTTTAAATTTAGAAAATAACATATTCTTATATAACGAGGGAGTTGTACCTCTTAAAATCCAGAGGGGAACTATTTCCATGAGAAACAATCTACCCAACTATTGGTAAATTATTTTTTCCTATATTTGGGCATAGAGAAAATAATCTTCCAAATTTTGATAGTGAATAATTTGTTAACTAACATATTTTTGGTGATTCTACTAAGGATTTGAATAGTTATACAATTGGTGATTGGTTTCTTCCTTTGTTACAATTTTTACACTCATGCATTGCGATGGGTTTGCAATCTAATTAGATTCATATGTTACAACTAGACAGGACTTGGCTTGGTAGTAATCACGAAGATATAATTACTGATTTTGGAGTAGTTGGTTGGAGAAGCAAAGTGCCAAGGGTTTAGTATCATGAAGTGGAAAGAGTTATAAATCAAGAAGAACAATTAGACCAAGATATTTAGGAGCAAGATGAGTTAGTTATCAAAGATCCCAATTTCAGAGAGTTACTTGAACTAGTAAACCAAATATTAGGTAGAAGAAATAAGAATAGAATAAATTGATGTTGGAAAGTGCAAGAAGACTCATGAATGAACATGGTGTTACCTCAACACAATGAATTACTTATTCTTCAACTGAATATTGATTGGATGCATGCTAAATAGGAAGATATTCTTTCTCAATTAAACACTCTAGCTTGGAGGTGTAGAAGAATCAACCAATAATATACACAAGTTAATCAAGTTTTGGAACATGAAGAGGAGTTAGGGGAATAGATTAGGAGGCTTTTCCCAAGTGATGAACTAGCTATAGTTAAATGAATTATTGTAAGGCCAAGGAGACACAAACATAATCGAGAAAAATAAGTTCAAGGTAACCAACATGTACAAAACAATCCACAAGTGAGAAATTAATTGTTGTGAATGCAGTATTACAGAAGATACACAAGGGGGGAATGAATAAGAGGTGTAATGAATATTGTCTTTGAATAATTATGAAGAGAGTATTTTTCAACACTACCCCTAATGAGGAGGAAATATAGATCTTAAAGTAGGCCTCCTTCCCCACCTAAAACATTATTCAATAACCTATCTATCAATCTCTTACTTTCCATGGTGTTATCATCCCTTTTGTAATAAATTTTACCATAAATATGGCACATCAACAAATTTTCCCTTGGTGAGTTGTCATCAACCCCTTAGCCTTAGGAAATCAGTTACACAATCTTCAAAAGGCTCTAGGAATAATATCCTCAAGTTCAGGGGAGACAATAAGATATGAATAGATGACCATATTAATGTCTTCTTTGTAGACTTTGAGACTTCAAAGTGCAACATGAAAGTGTTTTGGTTAGTTTATTTGTTGAATCACACTTGAAAGCGACTGTATCATGGTTTTATCACTTGCCAAATGGTTCAGTCAATTCTTGGGATTCCATGAGGTCTAATTTTGAAGACCATTTCAAGGGTGCAGAAGGTGAGCACACTTTGCTTACTCGATTAACTCAACTAAAAAAAGAAGTGAATGTGCATATGCAAGAGTTCATAGCTAAATTCAATAAAATAGTAAATAATATTACTCCTACGAAGAGGCCTGTGATGGAGTACTATTTTTTTTTCCATTAGCGCACAACCCCTAGACATTAGTTTTCACTTAAGGAAGGCGAGGGTTGTGAACTTGGCAATTACACAAAAAATGGTTGTCAAATTGGAAAATGATCTTATCACTATTAGAAAGTGGAAAGGGGGTTATAGACAAGAAAATAACAAGCCTCGACATCTTTTGATCCCATGATACAAATATTGGCTAATGATATTATTGCACTCAAGAGACAGATGCCCAAGACCCCACAAAAATCTTACCAAGATATACCCAAGAAGGGATGTGCAACCTCCATGAATAATAGTAAAATGATAGCCAAGTGTGTCCCCCTATGTAAATGCTTGCTATAGAAGGGCCATCTATTAGAAGCAAAGGTAATATGTGTAATTTTCATCTCAACACATACCATGATAGTTCTACTTGTCCAAAAATGAATCACTTCACCGAGATCATTGGCACAAAAGAGGTTCAACATGATGTAATTATAAAAAAGGCAAGCTTTAATCAGTATGACAATTTTTTTAGATTCTTTGAGTATGAATCATAATAAAAAAGGGAAATTGATGTTTATACTACATTGGATGATTAGACATGTGTTTTCCTTACTCACAATCAACAAGCCACTAATTAAAGAGGTACATAAAATACCCCTAAGTTTATGTTGACTAAGTCTGCTTACACTTCTAAGGGTGATAGTACATTCAATAATATTCAAATATATTTGGGTGTGTTGAACACACCTAGATACTGAGAGGGGGCGTAAATTGGTATCTTCAAAAACTTTAAACCCTTCAAATCTTAAACCTTTTAGCAATATGCAAATTCAAACTTTTAACAGGATCAACAACTTATAAAAATATCAACAATACTTAATCAAATCAACAACAATGAAAGATAAGGAAATGACCACACATGCACAAGATAACACCAGATTTACGTGGAGAACCAAAAAAGGAAAACAACATGATGAGAAATCTCACAATATAGGAAGCTCGCCGCTTACAAAGATTACAATTTGGTTTAAGGCTCACTACCTAAGGAAGCACACTACTCCCTGATGGACTTGTAAGCTAAGGAACACAACCTTAGGGAAAGATACATAGGACTTACAGTACTAAATCACACAACCCCAGTGAAAGATACAAATTACAAGGACCTATTGAAGAGACTCATTGTCTAATATCATGATACATGAAGATTTGGAAATTACAACATATGTCAACAATACACTCTGTTGACTGAGGTGTTAAAGCTCATTTGATATTTCTTTTCCATAATTCATTGTATCATTCCATACTAACAAACCACTCCATACTTTATCTTGACTTGCAATTGATTTTTTATTCCATTTATATCCTTCATAATATCACAAAACACTAATTAGGTCGATCAGGATAGAAGATAAACAATAACCTCAACAAGTCAGCCACAAAACATAATGTGGTCCTATCTAGGAGATAGAGAGGACCCAAAACAATATTATTACATCTTCTAATGTGATCCCAACATTAAACACAATTGCGCATAACATCCCAAGTCAGTAACAAGAAAGCTTGTAGATGAAACGTGTAACACATTACTAGTTGACCCAAAAACATATTTTCAACTGAATTTACTCAATGTAGTTCACAAAAAAGATAGCTTAGGACCCAAACACAACTTAACACAACTTCAAATGTTGGCACAAACCCCCAAGCACACAACACAAGCAAGATAACAAGCCCTGTCAGCCAGACATCCATAAATTGCCTAGAAAACCAACTCAAAACAATATGTGGCACCAAAGCGATCAACCATTAATGTGCAGACCACAAAGGGACATTCCATGAACATACAATAACACATCCATATACTTCTTTCATGTTGTCATGCCACAAATAGCGACCACAAACCAAACAAAAACAAAACACTTTATTCAAGAAGCATAGAATACACAACCATGAGATAAAACATTAACAAACCAACTTGCAATAAACACCATCACATAAAATATAAATAGAGACACTACACAAACACTGAAAGCATGTTCACCAAACTGCAAAAGCAAAAAAATCAATGCAAAGAAATGTAGAGCATTTTTTGGATTAGTCCTAACAAGCAACATAACGTCCAACCCATTGCAATTACTAGAAACCTACTCAACAACACATGTAACCTAAAAATATAGGAGTGAAACATCCATAGAGCATAAAAATTGAATCCCAAGCCACAAGACCATGTCTCCAAAGGCAGAAGAATGTAGAGCATTCTCCCAAATAGTCTTCAAAGCAACTTCTTGTAGCAAAAAATTTCATCAACATGTGGAGATCAAAACATCCTTGTAGCAACACATACTTCCTTAGGAACAACAAGAGAGAGCATACAACATAGTTGAGACCATCAACAACACATCTCCAACTTTAGCATTACTTCTATTCCTCATCTTAATATGTCATCATGATATCATCTCTGCTGACAACAACCATACTCAATACAACTTTAACTATCATCAAAAAGGCATAACATCCAACCATGAACATCAACAACATCACTATTAGCACAACATCATACATCAATGACAACCCAAACTAAGTGTACATCAAAGAAAAATAATTCCAAACATGTGTACAACAATCTCCCAAGCAAAGTGTTGACATCAATGACAAACAATGCCAAACATATGTGCAACAAGGTGCTCTTGCACCTTAGAAATATTTTGATTTACCTTTTCTGGAAAAATCTAGCAAGCCTTTTGTTATCGTTGATTTTTGTAAAAGTTAAAAAATACATATTTCACAAGCTAAATATTTGAGGCTAAATCCTACTGAATTAGATTGTCTTGTGTGTTATGTTCAGAAAGAAAATCTTGGTGTCAACTTAGTAGAGGATGACTTCTCATCCAATGCTGAACAATCCTCTTCTAGATTATCTTCAAGGGCTAAGAGTATCACTCCTATAGGTCCAAAAGAGAAACCCAATCCTTTTTATGTATCACTTTATATTGTTGGCTATAAATTGAGTAATTGTGTCAAAGATTCAAGGGCTTCAAATAATATTATGCTTACTAAAGTTGCTCAGGTCTTAGGTTTATCTTTGACTAAAACATTTATCAATTGTTACTCAATGGAATATAAGAAAGTTCCACTAGTTGGATAGATTAAAGATGCACAAGTCGCCTTAGCAATGTTCCTAAACAAAAGAGTTAAGTTAACCATCTTGGTAGCTGATACTCCTACTAGCTATGGTATGCTTCTAATTCAAAGTTTTTGTAAATATTTAGGAAGAATTGAATGGTCACATGCACTAATTATCTAGGAAGCAAGAAGGCTCGTCTAGAACTAGAGCCAAAATTTGAATTCACATTCTCAAATCATGATCCTTGGTCACAAATTTTGTATGAAGAACCAAAGTTTTGGAACTATGCATTACTTTCAAATTCATAACAAAATTTAGAGTTTTTAAATCTAGACATTTCTTTCGAATTATGGATAATGGAGTTTGATGGAAGTTTCTCAAAGTTCTGGGGTTGGAGTAGTTCTAATTTTTCTAAAAGAGAACAAATTTCCTTTTTCATATAAGTTGGAATTCAAGAGAACTAATAACATCGCAAAATATGAAGCCTTGTTATTAGGGCTAGTTTCAATTTTTGAGCTTATTTTGAAGTAGGTACATAAAACCTTCTCTATCAAAAATGAAAGGTTGAAGTATTATAGAAATAGGGTGTGGGAGAATATCAATTTTTTGGATTCCTTTTCTATTGAGGCAATACCCAAGGAATGAAACTCTAGGATTGATTCTTTAGCGGTCTCTACCTCTCTTTTGTTGTCTCATCCCAAATTCAATGAGAACTCATATAGAATATAAATGGTGTATCATCCTAGTGTCCCAAACAATATGTAGCATTGGAAAGTATTCAAAAATTATAACAAATTCAAGATTTTCCTGAGAGCGCATAAATGTTTGCAAATTCTTTGTTTGAAGTTTGTATGGCTGATTGCAAAGAGTTTTATCCTAGTGATCCTTGGGAGCTAGAAGAATGAATTATTCAGCTAAAGGGTAACAAGATTCCTAAAAGACTAATTTCTCATAGATTTATTCGTTAAACATGGTAGAGCTATCAAGAAAAATATTAATGAAACAATCAAAAAATTTGTAGAATATGTGATAGTTAACATCAAAGATCCTAATAATCCAAAGTTGGTATACATTAGTAAATGTTGTACACCTATAGAAAAAAATAAGTTGATCACCTTGTTGAATAAATATAAAGATGTTTTCTCTTGTTGGTATGATGACCTAAAAAAATTTATGGATGGTAAACTTTGGCACCATATTCGTCTGAAACAAGGGACCTTCCCTTTCAAGCAAAAATAATGCACGTATAATCCAAAAGTAGTAGATGCAATTTTCAAGGAAATAGATAAAATGTTGAAAGCAAGGATTATATATCCTATACATCATTCAACCCGTGTTGAAAACATAACACCAATTAGGAAGAAGAACGTTGAGATAAGGATCTATGCCAAATTTAGGAATTTAAATCAATCCTCACTAAAGGATAACTATCCCTTGCCTATAGTTCCCATCATGTGTTACAAACTATTTTTAGATTAGGGATGATGTCAATGTTGGATGGTTTCTC
>VDFB02002430.1:0-42317 GCA_007258455.2 Sequoia sempervirens | reverse complement strand
GTTGGATTTGAAAAATATTCTAAGTGTTCAAAATTTGAAGCTCTCCCATGTTGAATGCGCCTGGTTTGAAGGAGGTAATATCAAAAGTTTAAAATTTTCTAAGTATGGAAACTTGAAGTAGCACCTCTGAAATGCGCCCTTGCATGTGAAGAGACTAAAAAAAAAAATTTCCAAGTCTTGAAAGTTGAAGTCTCCAAATGCACCTAGACTTGTGGAGAGTGATGAAAAGTTTCTAAGTGGTATAAATTTGAAGGACCTATGATATGCGCCAAACCTTGATGATGATGAGTTAGCAAATTTCACTAAATGTTGAAATTGAAAGCAGAGAGGGTCATTTGCGCCCAAGATGGGAAGGAAGTCAGGAAATATTTTCTAAGTGTTGGTAAATGGCAAGCACCTCCATATGCACCTATGCAAAATGATGAATGTTTTTCCTAAGTATTAATATTTAAAGTTTCACTTCCTTGGGAAAAATACGCCTAACTTGAAGGAGTACTGAAGTTCTCACAGGAATGAGTAAAAATGGGTGAGAAGAAGTCGGAGGATGCCAGCTTCGCAAGGATAATTAAAAGTTTTCAAGTTAGAGCAAGGAAATGCGCCTGGAGTTGAAGAAATGAAATAAATTTGATGAGAAATTATTTTTCTAAGGTTCAAAATTCAAAAAATTAAATGAACCCGTTCGTTGTGCACCCATGAGTTTGACGCGTTCTGAAGGAAATTTTCTTTTGGGTATTTAAGATCTTCGACAAGGGGTTGATTTTAAAGTCTTCTGCACTTTGCCAAGGCCTTCGGGATGAAGAATTTAACCGGCACTTGAATTGTGAATTAAAAATTTTCTAAGGCAGGGAATAAATGATGTTTTTGAGGATAAAATGCCTTGGCGGATGAATTTTAAGACGATTGCCTAAGTGAATTAGATTGAATTCTTCATGGGACTAATCTTCCAGAGTCAGAGATGAACAAAATTGAGTATCAGAGCACCAGTTAGTGAAATGAATTTCTCAAAGATGATACGCCCTTGAGGAAGATGGGTTGAAAATTTGGCTAAGGCATGAAGAATCATGAAGAAGGCAGAAGTCGGCTAAGGAAAAACGATGAACCCTCGGGAGTTAGAGAGTAAAAATCTTGGTGAGTAAGGTAAATTCATATGATAAAGTGTTTTAATGCTCTTCTCCTTGCTTGTTTTGCAGGAGAAACATTGAGACCAAGCGGTGATGGCTTGAGAGATCCAAGACGACATCTCAACCTCAGAGGAAGAAAGTTGCAAGAAAGTAGCTAAGTGTCGAGACTTAGTATAACTCAAGTGACAAAGATTGGAAGCTCGAGCAAAGTTGAAGAACAACGTCAAGAAGAAGATCGAGAATAGTGTGAACGCATCTACAAACGGGAATCTTCTAGAAGATGGTGGCCATTAATTACTCATTTATTGCCCCACTCTCCATTATGGCAGTTTTTAGGGTGAATCTTGTTTAGGGCTGAGGTGGCACAATCTGGGCCATCCAGCTGATTGTAATCTGAGCCGTCCGTTGGACTTGGCCAGCTATAAAAGGGGGAGTCCCCCTCATTTGTAATTCATTAGACATAGAGGTAGAAGTTAGACAGTAGAGAGTAGAGGGACAACTTAGAAGTAGCTTAGTATAGATTGATAGTGTAGTTTGAAGAAGAGGGAAACTTTTCCCTTTGAAAACTTTGTAAGAAATTGTTGTGAACACTCTCTCAATAAAAGAGTTTTTCATTGATGGTGAATTTCGTCTTTGTTGTGAGTAGCTAGCAAGGTTTCTTCGTCCTTCCGATTCAAATGGTAGCGTAAAATAGTTCTAAGTAGTATAATTTTCATTCCATGCAAGTAGTTGTTAGTTGTGGAATGTGGTCTTTAATTTGAGCAAACTTCGTCTATCCATACCACTAGTGTGTTCGTCGATGGTGAATGCGCCTTGTGTGGTCAACTAGAATATCATGTACTTAACTTCAATCATGATTTGTATGTTTATATGCATCGTTGTGATGGTATTTTCATGCTAAGTTTTGATCTGAACACTTTGAGCTACTCCTTTGAAGATTGCACCGGTTCTGTGGAGGCTGTCCGAAGCGAGGCAAAGCAGAGCCTGATAGAAGCTTGTGAGAATTGATTGCCATGTCCCATGCCTTAGAATAAATTTAGACTCTCCAAACCTTACGCCGTTTCATTCAGTACTTTCTGGTTAGAATAGGAAACCTGCGCTTCATAGACATCTTTTGAGCATTTGAATTCCTCTCTCCGCTGCCGAACAATTCCGTAAGTCCCCCTTGAAATACCAGCAAATCGCATCGAGCCAACTGAGCCTATTCGCACTGAAAGAACCTTGGAGTTGAACGCACGAACTTTCTTGCAATCTTAGCGTGCGGAATACTTTGATCAAGAGAGAATAGGGAAGCCATTGGCGACTTTATTTTGCGTTGGTGCGGTCACGAAAAACACATCAACAAGTATGTTCAAGAACTGGTTTGGTCTAAAAACTCCTCAAGTTATTGGGAAAGGGTGTCAAGTCAGCAAACAAAACAGAGCAAATTGTAAATGGAGACCTCCAAATATTGGATGGTTCAAACTGAATTTTGATGGAGCGTCTAGAGGAAATCCAGGTCCATCAGGAGTAGGTGGTGTGATTCACTCTTGGCAGGGAAAAACTATTGCAAGATATTCAAATCCATTGGAGATTGATACAAACAACGTGGTAGAATTTAAGGCTCTAGTGTCAGGGCTATCCCTTTGCATAGAATTGAACTTGGTAAAGGTAGAAATTGAAGGGGATTCCGCTATTGTGGTAAATGCAATAAGAGCTAAGAAAGTGTTGAGCTAGAAATTACAATCTCTACTAGATTCAACAATAAACCTAATGGATAAGTTTGAAAATGTAACAATTAACCATATTTATAGAGAAGGCAATACAATGGCAGACGCATTGGAAAATATGGGAGTTGATGGAACGACAATTAAACAGATAACTCCATGAGGAGCAAGGCTAGCAGGAGAAATTTAAGCCATGTTTCTGCTTGTTTTATCTTCTGTTGAGGCTTTAAGTCTTGTAAATCCCAGAAATGGAGACAAAACTTTCCCAAAATAACTCCCAGAAACATCTGTTATTCACGTTTGCCCTGCTGCTAAGGTCGGGATTGCATCTATGAAGCTCTGCTTCCTCTTTGGTGCCGTCTCCCACTCCTTGCAGTGCCTTTTAGATTCATCTTTGTGGGCTTCTGGGTCAGATGAGACTCTGCGGGCTGGATAGACAATAGTGTGCAGCACGACAGAGTTTGTGCAAAATCTTGAGGCTGAAGCACTGTTGCAGGAAACTGTACGTTTGCCAGAGCTTTTTATCTTCAGGATATGGACATCCATCAAAGCATAATGCAAAGAGGAATTTTCTAAATCTGGAAGCACAGACAAGCGGAGGGTCTTCTAATTTGTTATAGAACATCCATTATTTCAACCCTAAATTCCATTCATACAAGTGCAGTCCAGATCTGCAGCAAAGGGGAGTTCTGGGACAGTCGCTGACTGATAACTCCCAGTAACTCATTAATTAGAAATTTTAATTAATACAATCTTCAAGTCTTGTAAATCCTTATACTTTTAATTTTAATACAATCTTCTCGGCTTCGGCCTTTTATTTATCAAAAAAAAAAAAACAAAGGCAAAGTTGTGGAAGAAACTATTTGGAGGATGATTATTCATCTCTTTATGCTCTCTATTCTTGATGATGGATCACGGAGTGTGATCGGAAATGTTGATGCAAAATTTTAAACACAATCAAAAGCAGAGGGTAGCCCAGGGCTTTGAGAAATGTGCACAATTTATGGGGATATATTTTATTTTCTGACATTCATAATCCATGTCAAGCCCGGACTGTAGCTATTATGATGTCTGTTGTGATTTTGCTTAGTAGGCAATAATCTATTTTGGTTCATATTTTATTCACACCTGCACATTAAACATTTGACAAAAAATTCTACAAAGTTTATTCAAATGAATGTGCTTTGGCAGATGTCTTCCTGCAACTGCCATTGCCATTGCAGGCTCTCAAACGGAAGGTTGACATTCAGAACAATAAAGAGCAAGAGCAAACATAAGAGCGGCATATTGGTTTATGCAAGTGGCAGTAGAGGGACCCAGAAGGCGTGGCTATACATGGCATATGGAGGTGTAGCTCTATCCCAGATCAACTTCTCATTAAAGTTGTCGACGCAACACTCAATCCTTTTGATTTCAAGCAGAGGTAGGGCAAATTCAAGGCCACTGACCCCAGATCAACTTCTGTAAGAGGATTTGCTTTGTGATTTCCAACAGATAGAAAATGGAAAATCACAAAGCAAAGCTCATATCATATAGTTTCATGTAATCAACAGTGCTATATATTCACACTGCTTCATGTACAGACCCCTGTTTCCATTACCTCTTGCCCTGGTAAGCTACCTTCATCTCAATAGAAGGAGATTTAGTCAATGTGTGTAGAAATACTTTATGTGCATTATTGGATTATACTTTTATTTTTATGGAGGGTTTTATATCAATTTAAGATTAGGTGAGCTATGGAAGCATGGAATATAGGCTCAATCTTTTTCACTAAAAATTGAAAATTTGGGGAGGAAAATCGAATCGAATCTGTGTCTTACAATAAGTTGAATGGAGATCTTGAGTTTACTCATTAAGAGTGCAAAAGGAGATACTTCTAACTTCTACTCTATCCGACTGAAATAGTAAATATCTATCGACGTAATATAGATATATTATGCAATAATATAGCTAAACTAGTTATAATGAGATTTTCTAAGTATACTACACAGTTTATTCAACGCACACTCATTTTAAATTGATTTCTTAGTCAGATTTGGTCCCACCGAGGATTCACAATATTTGTGACCAACTAAGGGATGATGGTATCTCGTTAAGAATGCTGACAACTTTGTCCTCTTGGCTCTTCTCCCACACTAAACGGATTGTGAGAGCCACCTCTTGTCGTATTGTTTACTAACTTTCAAACTTTTAAGGACTCGATTCTTCTAGCGTTCAATAATTTGTCTGTAAGGATAGAATTCTGCTTCCTAGTAATATTTAATAATAATAATGTAGATTATGTATATATTAATTTATTATAGTATCTTTCTATTCTTTTCAAGAAAGGTTCTTAGATTGATCTTCAAATTGCATCCTCTGTTACATAGACATAGGTAAATAGATATAAATATTATTCCATTTTTTTTTTTGGTTTATACAAATAAAATAACGAATCGTTGGATTATCTTTTTTATCTTTTTTCTCAAATATAAATCTAAGATTGGTAGTAGCTCGTCTCACAACTGATATTTGAAGATCTGTAGATTTTATGAATGAAAGTAATTAATCTAAATATATAAATGGCAACAACTTCCATTTAAATAAAATAGAGATCGACAATCTAAAGCAGAAAAGATAAAAAATGAATGATTACTTCAACATTGAACAACACATGATTTGAAGAACTAAGTTATCAGGTTGAATGCAAACCTATGACCTAGATGAATGAATAACCTCAATGCAAAGTGTGATGGTATTGTCAAGTTTCAATCTAATTATTTAAATCAAAAGTAATTATACAATTAGAATAATAACAGATGAATATCAATTTCAACAATATAACATCAATCATTGTTAATTAATAGTCAAGACTTTTACATATAAGATTGCAAGATATCCAATTTTCAAGATAAGATTTAAGATTTATCTTAAAATTAATGTTCAAATACTTAAAGGCTCTTGAAAATGCATGAAAGAAGAAAAGTTGGAAACAAGGGTGTGGGATGAAGAAGAGCAATGTGCACATGGTTGAATATTTATTAATAGCACAAGAAGAGTTGGAAGATGCACAAATGATTTGAAGTATTATAGTGCCAAATAAACAAGAAAGATAAGTTGTAAATGGGCTCTATTAAAATTTAATACACTACAGTGCAAATGGTCACTACTGATGTGCTAAGGTAGACAAGCTGTTATATGACAGAAAATATTAAGCACAGTGTTTCAGAATATTAAGGTTTATCTTAATAAAGTTACTTTATGACTTGTTTATTTTTGTTTTAAAATAATTAATTATATTCTTGTGAGTTGATAGTTCGAACATTTATATTTGAGAAGCTTTATAAAAATCATTTTGTAATGCATTTTCATATAATCTCTCTGAATATTTATTACTATGTAAATGTAATGCTCTGGATTTTTCCAATATGATATCAAAACATAAAAGGAAGACATATTTAAGCAGGACATGAGAACATAATAATCATTTTATTTGCTGCTGTTTATAGCAGTTGTAGTGCTCCAAGAGGCACAAATTTGTAAGAGGAAGAAATTATTGAGTGCAAGTTTAAGCAGGACACGAGGGCATGATAATCATTTTGTTTGCTGCTGTTTGTAGCAATTGTAGTGCTCCAGGGAAGCACAAATTTGTAGACTTGCATTTGCAGGCTGCATCATATGCTAAGTATAGTGTAATGTCCCCATTTTGGCCCTATGCTCTTCTTTTGGATTTAGCCTATTTCTAGAAATCCGTAGGCTAAGCTGAAGTAGAAAACTAGGGTTTCTTCTTTCAAATACTGCTCAGTTGGCATTCAGAGGATGTTGTGTAGACTTACTATTTATAGCAGTTTGCTATTTTTAGCAAGTCTATCTTTTGGCAGTATCTATCTAGCAGCAATTCAATCCTTTGCAGTTCAGTGTTTAGTTTGGCTTTCTGTTGTTTTGATGTGAACTTACTATTTATAGCAGTGGGCTATTTTTAGTAAGTCTAATTTTGGCAGTAGCATCATCAGTAATTAGCTCAAGTCATCTTGCTATCCTTCAGTTTCAGTTTGGCTTTGGTTATCTCCATGGATTAAGTTTTATACTTAGTCATTTTTATGTTTCTCAGTTGTACCCTCACGCTTAGGAATGATCACTTCAGGTTGTTTTTAAAAGGGGGTCATTAAGGGGTCAATGGTGCATTTAATGAATTATTAAATGCTTTATTGTTGCAAAGTGAAGTTAGACGCCTAAAAGAGGTTGATTAATATTTTATTATTTCAAAAAGTGAAATGCTTAAAGTGGCGTCCCTTTTGGAAGTTGGAGTGATTCAACTTCTTGGAATTTGAAGTCTCTTGTTGCTTCATTTTCCAATTGAAACTTATATATTGCTGTTGTTTGATGAGCTGATTATCTTTGGAAAATACTGTAAAGTTATGCTGTTGGTTTGAAATCCATAATCCAGCTAAGGGAAAGCTTAGCAATTCCACTCTATTCTTCGGCCTGCAACTACGGTTCCCTAGATGGTGGATTGAGAGTGTGCTTAATCCAGAAGTACATATTGAGCTACAAGTTGGAGAATTTGGCGAATGTTTTAGTTTGTTCTTTGCTGGTTTATACATGGCTGTAGAAGAAATTCATTCATAAGTCATTGTGAGTTTTGAAATTCATTACGGGTATTTTATCTATATGATTCTAAGCCTTGGGCGACCCTCTCCAAGAGGTTTCAGATTTTATTAATGTGTTTCTGATTTTTAAAGAGAAAATCGCCCCTCTTGAACGTCGTACATTTCCAGAATGATATTGGGATGTGTGCATTAATAAATATGGAGGCTTTGGTGCAGTTTTTGTGTTTGAATAGGGGCGCCTTTACTCCTAGAAGCCGCTGCAATTGATTCCATGTCAATTGGTGAAGATAGGATGAAGTTATGAATAATTTGGTGTGCTATAGTTTGCTGGTAATTCATTTTCAGTTTGCAGATTTTTATATCAGACTTGCTATAGTTTGAGTTTTCAGTTCTTTCTTCAATAAGTTGGATAGTTATCTAATGTGGGATCATCCAGCTTCTTTGTGCTTCAAAACTATTGTAATCCTCATGTAATTTGCAGCTCTTTCTCATTTTGTAAAGCTGATAACAGTAGTACTGTCTCAGTCTATTTAGTTGTTGCTTATTTGTGTTTAATTATGACATTGTAACCCCTGGATGGTTTACCGCCAGTGTGGAAAAAAGAACTTACTAATTCTCTTCTTATACCCACTGTCAAGTGGTGAATCCCCACTCTTAAGTAGATGCCTGTCGCAACAGACGAAGTGTTTTAATTTTAGTCTTTTCCCCCCATTGTTTGGTGGTAGTGTGGAAATTCTCTTATGGCTGGTTATCCGCCTAAGTACTTTCAATTCAGCAATTAGCACTCCACCATATGTTAGCACCTCGCCTGTTAAAGGATCTTGAGTGCACATTCTTGGTGTTGAGTTTAGTCTCTCTCTTTCAGTTGTAATCTTTGTAATCTTTAATTTAGTAGATCCTTGGGATCCTCTGACCATATGCCTGCCCCTCCGCCTTGAGTGGTTTTAGGGCGCATTCTTGGTTAGAGTTCTTTCATGCAACATTTTGGGTTAAACTAACCTTACGGGTGCTTGGTTACATTGTATTTGTTATTGAAAATAAGGAAAAATTGAAGGGGCTTATTTCATATAGTGTCGCCAAAGTGACAATGTGAAAGCGTAGTTTCTATAGGAAGAGAAACTAAAATTTGGGACTGAAATATCATTTACAGATACAAATAAGTTATTGGAGTGGTATAAAATAGACGATAAAGATAAAGTTATAATTATTATTGGTTTTGTTTTTTATGGTATTGAATTACATCATGTAGATTTAGACAAGTCACCATCAGAAATTTGGGATAATTTGAATAAAATGTTTGGAACAAAAGTAGTTAATACAAAATTTTGCCTTAAACTTCAACTATATAGATTCAAAACGGAAGATAGAATTACTATGTCAAATCACATAAAGAATTTGAGGTTTTCCCTTGAACTTCAACTATATAGATTCAAAATGAAAGATAGAATTACTATGTCAAATCACATAAACAATTTGAGGTCTCTCATTAGACAATTGGTAGAAGTCAAGGCTCCGGTAGATAATGAAGATGCTAAGACTATTTTGTTAAACAACTTGCCTTCAAAATACAATAATGTTATTTTTACACTTAGTCAAATAACTTCTCAAATACTAAAAGATATGATTTCAACCCTTTTAGCAAAAAACAAAAAGAACAAATGCAGTAGATTCAAAAGTTATAATCAACATGAGAATGCATTATACACACGAGACAATAATAAAAAAAAGAGACATTCAATGTTATTATTGTAAGAAAAAAGGTCGCACAACTTGGACTTGTAGGACTCGGGCCAATGATGTTCTTAAGGGAAAACTCAAAGAAAAATTAAATGATATTAAATTAGTTTGTGTTGAGGACTATGTTGAGGATGAGGACCCTCTAGATGGTGCTTTGGTTGGATATTATTGTTTTGAAGATACTAGGGATGGATACTTATTTTGAGCCTTTACCATTAGAAGTCAGAAGCATTAGAGGATGGAGGTTTTTTCATCATCTCAAGTCAACTTTTCGCTTAAAGATGGTGCTTTGTATGAGAAGCATATGTTATTTTGCTTTCCTTTTTTATGCCAATGGAATTGAAGAATACATATATTGTGAAGTTTGTTTTTTGAAGATAGGTTGGGATTTGATGAACTCAATATGGATTGTTGCCCAAATAGTTTGAGAGTTTTTGGATCTAGAGAATTATACCCTTTCAAGACAATTTGATTGAGAAATGGATTGTTGTCCAATAATTTACAGGATCGGTGATTTGAGAGTCCAAGGAGGTGGTAATCTAGCAACTCGGGAATTCAGCTCAGGAGCTAAACCTTTCCAAGGGTTAAAAGGTGGCTTGATGGAGTTACACTTGGTTTAGTATTTGTTTTTCCAAAGAAAAACTTTTAAAGAAAATGTATTTGTTTGTTTCAATCAGTATGTTTTGTTGTGTGATGTAAACCTTAAGATGGGTGTTGGAATATTAAGGTTTACCTTAATAAAATCATCCTAATGACTCGTTTATATTTATTTTAAAATAAATAATTACATTCTCATAAATTGATAGTTCGTTAAATTATATTTGATAGATTTTATAAAAACCATATTGTAATGTATTTCCGTATGAAACTCTCACGATAGAGAAACTCTAGAATGTTAGAAGACAAGATCATTCTTACCAAGAATAGAGATCATCTTTGTAATGAGCAGATATCACGACCAAGCAGAGACTTGGAAGCGTAGCCTAATGCTTTTGAAGCATCAGTTGAGCCTCTTTTGGTCCCTTAGATGACTTTTGATCAGTATGAGGCACATGTCATGGAGAAGGTAGCAAAGAACGATCAAACAATGAAAGACATGGCAAAAAAGAATTAAAGGCTGTGGTTAATAAGTAAAGAGAAGAAGAAATCAAAAGAAGCAAGTAGAGGAAGTGTTTCAGACAAACAGAAAAGCATTTAAGGAGCATTCTGAACAAGTCCAGGCTAATATTCAAGTAGTCGATTACTTAAAAGAAGGCTATGCACAGGCATTTTCAACTGCACAAAAGGTGTTTGTCAACTCTATTGGATAGTTAGACTGGCTAAGCCCTCGCCTTGCATCATTAAATGCAGAATTACGTATGTGCTAGAATGAGACTCTCTAGGAGGATTTAGTAGATGATGCTTTAGACAAAATCAATGAGCGAATTTTAGTGCTTCGTCAATAGATTACCTGAGAGGGATTCGGAGACCACAATGCTTAAACAATTGAATGAAAATCCGTGCATGCAAGTTCAAGTTATGTACTCAAATTCAGCTCAAATACAAAAGTTGAGTCAATTTATTCTGCAGCTACAGTTGTTTGGTGCCCAACAAAAGAGGAGGACTACAGAAGATTGGCCTAACTGCTACACAAATAAGGGTGCGCTTGGTATCCATCCTTGCACAGTGGAATGACGTTCCAAAACACAAGTTTGGTAAATGCAGCTAAGCTTGTGCAGATAGAAGTTCTCGGTTCTTCAGAATAAGAGTGTACTATTCATTTTATTTTTCTCACAATATATTTTGCTTCGTGTTTATGGCGTTAGAATGCAATAGATACTGTATTTGTGCCCAAGGTAGTGCCTAACTATAACATGAATGTGCCTTGATAGTGATAAGAGATAACTGTACTTGCTATGTATTTCAAGGCGTTGTGTTTGGGGATTCATGCACCTTGTACTTCAATGTAAGCAAGGCAGTTCTAGTAGGGAATATGCGCCTATATATACTCCTGTTATACTGTGATACGCTAGGATACGGAGATGTTGATATATTGAATAAAATAGTATTCTTTCTGTTATAACATTGTTATATGCACGGATTATTTAGGAATTGTTTGAATGTGTAACACAAAGGATATAGTCACATTTTTTGGACATCATGTGTAGTTCACTCATTCAATTTGATATTACAAAAGATTGACATACAAATTGAGTGGGTCAAACAAATTTACACAGAGGGTAAGGGGATCCAAACGTTTATGACTAATAATCATATGTCACAAGGCATGTTCAAGACTTTCTCCAAGTTGGGGTTGTTGAAGGTAATTTAAATTTGATTTTTTAATTAATTATTTAATTTTTTACTATTAATTTTTCATTGTTGATTTGTGATATGTATTTTTATACCATGTTAGGTTTCCAAAACTCTATTTGAATCTCACACAGTCGTCTTAAGACAACTTCTGAAAGTGTGAGAGGCCTTGAATTCTATGATCATCAACAGCTTGTGGAGTGTATGAAGCAATCAAGCACAAAAAGAGCTCAAAAAGTAAAAACCATTACTGTAGTTGCAGGGAAATAGTGGATAAAAGAAAATCTAGCAGATTGCAAAAGGAGATCATGATATTTTATGGAAAGAGACTGAGATTTAATTTTTCTCTTTTAGTCAAGGAAAGATTGCACCTCAGGTCGCTAGAAAGATGGATCTTAGTGTTTGATGAAGCTAGAGTAAAGATATAATAATAATAATAACCACCTAAGCCGCTTCCAAAATTGAAGCCATTAACCCCTTTATATTTTAGCTGTCGATTTGAGAAGGATATGGCTATTGTTTAAAAGACCGTGACCAATTAAAAAATATAAATAATCACCTAGTCCAACATTAATGAAGATTGCAGACTTTTTTCTTCTTGAAGTTGCTGATTCAAGGGAATCACTGTTCAAAGTCTGCCACCACCAGACAAACATTTGAATCGCAGTTACAGATCTGATCATGACAACAAATAATGGTATACCTTAGCCCCAGATTTCCATTTTCAATGGTAAGAATTATGATTTTTGGGCGATTAAGATGGAAATTTTATTTTGTTCACAAGATGTTTGGGATTTGGTGGAAAATGGTTTTGTAGAATCTCAAAATCAAACATCCTATCAGACATTAACACAAGGAAAAAAGGATCAGCTTAAACACAACAAGAAAAAGGATGCGAAGCTTTATTTCTAATCCAACAGGCAATGGATGAGTCAATCTTCCCTAGAGTTGCAATAGCAACAAGATCCAAAAGGGCATGGAAATTTTTTTGAGACAATCTATCAAGGTGGTACAAAGGTGAAAATAGCTAAACTATAATCTCTTAGAAGAAATTTTGAAATTTTGCAAATGAATGAATTAGAGTTGTAGACCAATTTATGAGTCAGTTCATGAATGTTGTAAGTCAAATTAGATCTAATGGAGAAGAATTAACAGATCAAAAGATTATAGAAAATATTCTCAGGAAAACACCTAGTAAATTTGATGCTATAGTTGTAGCAATTGAGGAATCCAAAGATTTGACACGGTTATCTGTAGATGAATTAATGGGATCGTTGTTAACACAAGCCCAAAATGAATAGAAATAACAATACTTTTTTTGAGAATACTTTCTAGTCTCAGGTATCATATGGCAGAGGAAGAGGAAGGTCAAGCTTCAGAGGAAGAGGCAGAGTTGGTAGAAGTGATCCAGATCAAGGTGAAAAGAATAAACAAAACCACAACAATAAAGGATGTCGAAACAATCATTCACAACAACATTCACAATCAAAGGTTTGATAAATCTAACATTCAATATTCTTATTGTAAAAATATAGACATTATGCATCTAAATGTAGAAAGAAACAAGGAGATGTGGATAAGCAAAATGATAGTTATACAAATGAATCTAGATCTAGTTTTGAAGCATATTCATCACATGTCATGTTGCTCAAAAGAGCACTAGAAATATTTGGTTTTTGGATAGTGGATGTAGTTATCATATGATAGAGAATAAAGACTTGTTTGCTAGTTTTGATGATTCTATAAAGTTTGAAGTGAAATTGAGAAATGATAATAAAGTGGCTCTAATAGGTAAAGGATTAATAAATGTTTTGACAAAAAATGTTGAAAGAAAATTTATTTCTAATGTTTATTTTGTACTTGGGACTAAAGCATAATCTTATGAGTATTGGACAACTAGTACAAAAGGGTTACAGGGTATCTTTTATCGATAATGTTTACACAATATTGGATAGATTTTTAAATGATAGGTTGATTGTAAGAGTGGAGATGACCAAGAATCGTATGTTGCCCTTTCAAATTCAGTACGTCCAAGGAGAAGAGGAAGCCAATTTAAAAAATGTGTATTTAAATCAATGATGGCTATGACATTTGAGGTATGGGCATTTACATTTTGGAGGGTTGGATTTATTACAAAATAAATAAATCAATGATGCTGAAAAGAACTGACCAAATTTTTTCCGATTTTGAATGCAATTACAACAACAATACGAAGGCACCCGTTAGGGTTAGATAAATCAAACCAGCAGTTACAATATAACTCTTTGCCAAGAATGCGCACTCAATCTCAACAAGAGAGAGGCTGTCATATGGCAAGAGGATCGTCAGTACAATAAATCAGAACTGCAACTGAAAGTAACTCAACACCAAGTATGTGCTACCCAAACCAGAATGGAATGAGGCGACCATATGGTGGAGATTGAAAGAAATACAAATGCAACTTCGAAATAAACTCAACACCCAGAATGTGCTTTCAAACCCGGAGTGGGAATGGAGCTACCATAGGGCGGAGATGTACGATATTACAATGCAAATCAAAGTAAATAGGCGGCAAGCCAGCCTCTTCCACTTATTCAGTGGGCAATTACAAACATGATAAGCAAAACTGAGAGAAATGCTGACAGTACTACTGTTCAGCTTACAATGAGAAGTAGAATGCCTGCAAGATCAAGGATTTAAGCTCTACAAGTTGCTGCAATAGTAAAGATGTCATCCACTAGGTCAATAATGAATTCCTAACACCCGTCCTTCGCTAATATGCAATTTTCTCAAGTCTGATCTGACAGACCAGCAACATGAATTACAGAACCAGCAATGCATAAACTCAATGAAAAGCTCACAACTCACTCATTTCTCACTCAAATTACATGAAAACTGATGCAAAATACTCTTAAAATGATGGCGCCTAGTTTAGTAATGAAAAAGGGCAGCTAAAAGTGGCTATTAATTAATGGCACGGATCCCAAAGCACTCCAGAAAGTAGGGCTTTCAAGAAATGACGAATTTGCTTTATAAAATCAGAAACTTCATTAAAAATCCCACAAATTTGCAAGTAAGGTCGCCCCAAGTAGAGAAGATGATATGACCAACACCCAGAACAATATCTTTTTTTATTTTTGATATATGAATGAAACTTCGAATCAGCTATGATATTCAGCAACATCCAGAATATGACAGAAATGCAAGTACTCAGCTACAAAATGCAAGATCATCAAAACAATGCAAAACCTCACTACAAATTCACTCAAAACAAGCAAACCTCTCTACTAGGTGCTATCTCTCAAGCACGAAGTCGAGCCCAAGCTAGGAGGCATTCATTCCTCGAAGCAATCCAACAACCATTTCGGCAGCATAACAATACTCAAGATATCAGATGCCCAAATGAAGACCCAAGCTCTCCTTTTATAACTTTGTGAAAACTCTCCAGAAGCATCTAGAAACCCTAATTTTCAAATTTGAAGTAACTCCTTTTCCCTCCAAAGATGGCGTCTCTTTTCTCAAGGCAATTTAACTTTTAATTTGAATTAATCTTCTCCTCAAGATGGGCGTCCCTTTTCAAACATTGATTTTTGGTCCTTAAAATATAATAAAATAACTCCATGAGGCGCCACCCCTCAAAAATCCCCTTTTATGAACAACTTAAAGTTGCTTTACTAGGCCAAGGGGTCTCAATAATAAAATATAACATTAAAGTATAACATTTTAAAATCAACTGGATATCTCACCAAAAATGCTTCCCAAGGTCAAGATTGATCAAACCAACTGAACATACTGAAGATGAGAGCCAACCAAGCCGAAGTCAACAGGACCACTGCCAGAAATAGAATTTACTAAAAATAGTAAATTCTCGAAAGTGCTCAGAATGCCGAACCGAAACCACCAACGCGAAGCTCTCAGAAAACCCAGATGGAATCCGCAATCCAAGTTCAACATTCCCAAGAGCAAGCTCCGCAAAAAGACGAAAACGTCCTCCAAGAAGTTTGGAAACCCTAATTTCGAGCTTCTGCTTAGCCTACGAGCTTCCAGAAATAGGCTAAATCCAAATGAAGAGCGTAGGGCTAAATTGGGGACATTACAGTCCGCCCTTCCCAAAATTGCTTGTCCTCAAGCAATGCCACCACAACTCTAGAATAACTCAAACTGCACCAAACCAAACCAAGTACAATCTCAGGGTCCCATATCAGTCTAAAGGGGGGCCCACCATGCTGATGCTGCACCACTCTGATCTTATCAGTGAAGACATCTCGCCAATGCTGCACCAACCTCCCTAGTAACTCCAAAGTGTTACCATCCATGATAATCAAACGCTTAAAGGACTAAGATCAATATCATGCAATATCTCCTGTCCGTGATGCCCCGAATCAACAGTATCAACCACACCACTGTCAATCATAATTCTAGGCAAGAAGAAAGATAGGATACTCAACTCAAAACTGTAATCCTCAACATGCCTCCATAAGGTATCTAACACAGCCGTGTTTGCAAATGTGACTTCTCCAAAACTTCTTGCAAAGAGAGAAGCAATCCTTTGCAAGAGCTCATGACTCCACATGAATCTACTATGCCTCCCTTGAATTATTCTGGTGCAACCTTGAAGATTTCTAAAAAATCTTACAGTTTTCACCCCAAGAGCCTCAAAGTGGTGAACCAAAGCATGTGAAAATCTGCAATCCTGAACCAACACTAAGAGTAAACTATCAAAGTTTACATCACAGACCATCATAAGATGGACTTGGAGAGTAGGAAAGGTGTGAAGGAACAAATGATTGCTGCTGATCAAGGCTTGAGTCGGCGTAGTGCAATCTAATTCAAGAGTCCTACACAAAGGAAAACAACAACACCACTCAAATTCGCAAGTGTGAGCATGTGAGATGACCATCAAGCTGCAAGGTGATTCCTCAAAAGTGGCAGGAAAACACACTAGAGCAATCTCCAACTGAAAATTACCACCTCTTCGACAAGTAGTGATGAACAAATTCTCCCGAACGAGGGTAACTGCACAAGTAGGGTGGCTGGTCTGCCTCCAATCAGCAAACTCGTGTCTCCAAATTTGCCCTAATCTTAGCCAAGGATCACTCCCAAGAGCAACCAATCATTCATCTCTCCATCCCATACTCAAAATCTCTCTCCAATCCATTTGTTGATGAACAAATGGAACCATCAAGAAACTGCTAAAGAAGGGAATAACACCAAAAAGTTTGAAAATTTGATTCTTATTCCTCCATAAATTCTTCTTTCCACAAACGGTATGCTCCATCAACCCATGTTGAGAATCCCAAGCTTGGATACCCAACTGAAAAATAATCTCCAATACTCCGGCAAGAAAACATAGCACATCTCTGAGTGCTGGTCAAAATCAAGTGCATACTTGTAAAATTGGCATTCCCTCTGATGAACCTCTGAAACCTATCCATGAAAGCTTCAGGAACACTGGAGCATGAAACATAAGATGGCTTCAAATTCAACTCCCAGAACAAACTAGCATCACTCAACCCAAGGAATGGATTGATAAGAGTGCAATCACCATATTTTGGTCCATTTTCCAAAGTGAAGACTGCATCCTCAATCCCTCTTAAGCATTCTTGATCAAACAATCTTCTTGGAAGATTACCAATTTCAAGGAGCGAATCTCCCTCATGTTCGGCTTGCAAATCTTCAATAAGCTGAAAATCACATTCCATATTGTGTCGAGAAACTTCATCAGGATCCCATTTCATGCTATTATCAATTGATGTTTCATCTTCCATCACAAAAAGAGGATTATCATAAGTTTCCTCAACACCCACTTCAAAGAGAGGATTGTCATAAACTTGAAAGTCATCCTTTTCATCTTGCTGCTCCAAATCAGCACATGCAACTTCTGATTTTCTTGAGACACTTTCAAGATCAAACTCCCCTTGAAGACTATCAAGCTCCTCAATTACTTGTTTGATTTCTTCAGCTCTTTGTGCATTCTCTTGTTCCTTAGAAAGTTTGAAATCAACAAGCTGATCTTCTACCTCCATTAATGCTACTTGAGTTTCTTCTAACATAGCCTTTGTTGATTCAAGCTCATAAGTAAGCTCATCAACCTTTCTCTCTTTTCCTTGGAAAGCACTGAAGGTCTTCTTTGCAAGTTCAATGGCATGATCCCGATCTTCAATCAAGTGTATGTAATCAGATTTCAATGTCTCCAAAGAGTCTCTGATAAGTTGCAAATTGGGAAGAGCAACTTCATCTTTCACTCCTCTTTGTCTCTCTTCAAGCTGAGCCTCCCAAATAAGCCCTTCAATCAGACTATGTGTGCGATCAAATCTAGATAGAGCTCGCACTTCATCTTCAACGACACCTCAGGTTGGCCTTCACACTCATAAGAATGCGAAGATGGTGAATTGCTGATAGGCTGCAACTGAAAATCAGAACTTCGTTTCACGCTTTTGCTGCCCTCATTGTTGCTCCAACATTCTTGTATTTCACCACCAACTAGTGGAGAATGCTCAATGTCTTGGAAAGCATCACACTCCACTAAGCCTTCAACTCGTTGATTGCAATCAGCTTCATGCCTTGATAAATCAGATTTGTGTTTGGTAATTCCTCCAAACCTTTCATCTTCAAGAGCCATATGGCCCTCAAACTCTGTTTCCTCTTCCATGTTACTTTGATCAAACTTGAAAGCAGCCCCAAACTTAAGCATATTAACACCATTGTCTGCTGATAGAGAACCCTTAACAAGTTCCATTTCTTCATCCGGATCAAAGGGAAATTCATCCCATACCGGTTTGTCATCACTAAGTGCCCTCACACCTGGATCCCAAATGGTGAGAGGTTGATTGTTTTGATCACAAGAAAAGTGTTCTTTGTGCAACATTTGGATTGTTGATTCTTGGAATAGGTCAACTCCCAAATCACTAAAGCTGATATCTTCATAAATACCTCCCTCCAATGGTTGGGTTTGAAGTTCAAACCCAAAACCACCCTTAACACTGTCACTGAAATGAAGTAAGGAATCTTTAGAGCTAGCTGTTTGAAATTTTTTATCATCCTTATCTTCAATGAACCTATCATCTATAGGTATGTTTCTGATCTCATCATGAACAGTCCTATGCATGCCATAAAGGTCTTCTTGATCACTTGTAATAAATTCATCTTGTGAAAACTCTTGAGGAGTTTGAACAGCAACAAGAGGAAAACTATCCATCACTAAATCTTCAACAAGAGGAGGTACAAACACCTCGAAATCATTACCAACATCCTCTGTGAAGCCCTTAGTCTCAAAACCTTCATGGGATGAATCCAAATTAGGATTCAAGTCTGCTGCTATATTCTTCTCACCGAACTGATCTACATCACTTGCTATCACATGCAAGTCAAGGGGCGTATTATGGGGCTCTTCCACACACTCTTCAACTGTCACGGTTTCTCCTTCGAGCTCACGATCAATATGAGGTGACATGTGCACCTTGCTTGTACCATCAAAATGTGGTAACATAACTTTGTTGATGGCTTGATTCAAGTCCCCTTGTACTGATGTTCTCCTTTGTTCATAATTCCTCCCTTTTCCTTTATTCTTCCTCCTAAGCCCCATGAAATCATTGAAGGATATGTCTAGCTTGACTTCATCAGGGAGAGTTTCATACTCAGTATGGCCTACTCTCAGCTGCTCCAAAAGTGAAGCATTTTCCTTAGGCTCTGGTTGTGGGTTTACTGGTGCCAAGAACGTGGGTTTGAATGGTCTGGCAGAGATGTAAGTGCTGCTGGCTGAATGTTGGACAACATGTCCATTATGCTGGTTGGAAGCACTGTGTTCACCCGCATGCCCTGGATTGTTCTGTGGAGTATTCGGACCCAATCTCCCCAACATGAGAGAAAACATATCCAACAAAGCATCCATCTTCTTGTCCAGCCCTTGACCTAGATTGGCCGAATTGTCTATACCTTTCCCACTGTCACCTCTGTTGCCAAAAATCCTCTCATTACCACCTGAAGTCCTCTCACTATCCCCCATTTCTGTCTCCTAAGAAGGCTCCCAATTAGCCCTCAAAACCTCTGAAGCTGTCTGACCTTCTGGAGCCTGATACAACTGTGTCTGAACGGTATCCCTCTTGTATACCCTTGCCAAGTACCTTTGTTCTCTGTTACTCATAGAAGGCTGATTTCACAGGATGGCAGGATGCGTGGCTCTGATACCACTGAAAAGAACCAGACCAAATTTTTTCTGATTTTTGAATGCAATTACAACAACAATACAGAAGGAACCCGTTAGGGTTAGATAAATCAAACCAGCAGTTACAATATAACTCTTTGCCAAGAATGCGCACTCAATCTCAACAAGAGAGAGGCTGTCATATGGCAAGAGGATCGTCAGTACAATAAATCAGAACTGCAACTGAAAGTAACTCAACACCAAGTATGTGCTACCCAAACCAGAATGGAATGAGGCGACCATATGGTGGAGATTGAAAGAAATACAAATGCAACTTCGAAATAAACTCAACACCCAGAATGTGCTTTCAAACCCGGAGTGGGAATGGAGCTACCATAGGGCGGAGATGTACGATATTACAATGCAAATCAAAGTAAATAGGCGGCAAGCCAGCCTCTTCCACTTATTCAGTGGGCAATTACAAACATGATAAGCAAAACTGAGAGAAATGCTGACAGTACTACTGTTCAGCTTACAATGAGAAGTAGAATGCCTGCAAGATCAAGGATTTAAGCTCTACAAGTTGCTGCAATAGTAAAGATGTCATCCACTAGGTCAATAATGAATTCCTAACACCCGTCCTTCGCTAATATGCAATTTTCTCAAGTCTGATCTGACAGACCAGCAACATGAATTACAGAACCAGCAATGCATAAACTCAATGAAAAGCTCACAACTCACTCATTTCTCACTCAAATTACATGAAAACTGATGCAAAATACTCTTAAAATGATGGCGCCTAGTTTAGTAATGAAAAAGGGCAGCTAAAAGTGGCTATTAATTAATGGCACGGATCCCAAAGCACTCCAGAAAGTAGGGCTTTCAAGAAATGACGAATTTGCTTTATAAAATCAGAAACTTCATTAAAAATCCCACAAATTTGCAAGTAAGGTCGCCCCAAGTAGAGAAGATGATATGACCAACACCCAGAACAATATCTTTTTTTATTTTTGATATATGAATGAAACTTCGAATCAGCTATGATATTCAGCAACATCCAGAATATGACAGAAATGCAAGTACTCAGCTACAAAATGCAAGATCATCAAAACAATGCAAAACCTCACTACAAATTCACTCAAAACAAGCAAACCTCTCTACTAGGTGCTATCTCTCAAGCACGAAGTCGAGCCCAAGCTAGGAGGCATTCATTCCTCGAAGCAATCCAGCAACCATTTCGGCAGCATAACAATACTCAAGATATCAGATGCCCAAATGAAGACCCAAGCTCTCCTTTTATAACTTTGTGAAAACTCTCCAGAAGCATCTAGAAACCCTAATTTTCAAATTTGAAGTAACTCCTTTTCCCTCCAAAGATGGCGTCCCTTTTCTCAAGGCAATTTAACTTTTAATTTGAATTAATCTTCTCCTCAAGATGGGCGTCCCTTTTCAAACATTGATTTTTGGTCCTTAAAATATAATAAAATAACTCCATGAGGCGCCACCCCTCAAAAACCCCCTTTTATGAACAACTTAAAGTTGCTTTACTAGGCCAAGGGGTCTCAATAATAAAATATAACATTAAAGTATAACATTTTAAAATCAACTGGATATCTCACCAAAAATGCTTCCCAAGGTCAAGATTGATCAAACCAACTGAACATACTGAAGATGAGAGCCAACCAAGCCGAAGTCAACAGGACCACTGCCAGAAATAGAATTTACTAAAAATAGTAAATTCTCGAAAGTGCTCAGAATGCCGAACCGAAACCACCAACGCGAAGCTCTCAGAAAACCCAGATGGAATCCGCAATCCAAGTTCAACATTTCCAAGAGCAAGCTCCGCAAAAAGATGAAAACGTCCTCCAAGAAGTTTGGAAACCCTAATTTCGAGCTTCTGCTTAGCCTACGAGCTTCTAGAAATAGGCTAAATCCAAATGAAAGCGTAGGGCTAAATTGGGGACATTACAGATGCCTATAGAGCAACCAACCAATTCATGTGAGAGTTGCATTTTGGCAAAAGAACATAGAGAGAGTTTTCATGTAGGAGTCTCATATAGAGCAAAGACATTATTGGAGATATTTCATAGTGATTTATGTGGACCAATGCAAACTCCATCATTTGGGGGTACTATTTATTTTCTAACCTTTATTGATGATTTTAATAGGAAGATTTGGGTATATTTTTTGAAGTAGAAGCCTTCAGTAAATTCAAGGAGTTGAAAGCTATAGCGGAAAAACAAAGTGGACTATACATAAAGATACTTAGATTTGATAGAGGTGGTGAATTTAGTTCGAATGAATTTCTAGATTTTTGTAGAGATCATGGGATCAAAAACAATTTACAACAAAGTACACAGTAGAGTAGAATGATGTAGCAGAGAGGAAGAATAGAACCATAATGGAAATGACTAGGAGCATGTTGAATGCTAAAAACTTGCCTAATGATTTTTGGGCAGAAGTAGTTTTTGCAGTATACATTTTGAATAGAAGTTCTACAAAGTGTCTAGAAGTTCTACAAAAAGTGTCAAGGACAAAATTCCACAAGAAGCATGGAATGGTAAGAAACATAGTGTATTTCATTTCAGAATTTTTGGATTTGTTACATATTCACTAGTACCATCTAAATTGATAAGAAAATTGGATGATAAAAGTGAAATATATTTTCATTGGTTATAGTGAGCAATCAAAAGTTTATAAATTGTATAATCCCATTTCAAAGAAAGTGATTATTAGCAGATATAGATCAATCACAAATGGAGCGCCAATACCACATAATGATGAACCTGGAAAATAAATTATGCAAGGTGATCAATCAAATCTACAAGAAGGAACAAATACACCAACAAGAACTCCAAGGAATGTTGTACAAGGTGAATCATCAAGTCATGCATGTCATCCTACTCCCAATTCACAAGTGAGTGATGAATTAGATCCTACTCTTGCCTCATTAATGTCAAAATATAAAAGTAAGGAAATGAGAAGTTTGAAAGAGATATATGATCAAGGAGAAGAAAATTAGGATTTGTGCTCAAATTTTACATTATTCTCTCATTGATCCTATGTATTTTGAAGAAGCAGTTAAAGAGGAACATTGGATAAAAACTATGGATGAAGAGGTGGATTTCATTGAAAGAAATCACATAGGAGCTAGTTGATCTACCTGAATGTAGTGATTGCATAGGAGTTAAATGCGTTTATAAAACCAAATTTAATGCAAAAGGTGAAATTGAAAAACATAAGGCAAGGTTAGTAGCAAAAGGTTTTGCACAACATTATGTAGTTTATTATAATGAAGCATTTTCTCTAGTTTTTTATTAGAGGTACAGTAGGTTTTGAAGGGGCCTCAAAACCCTTTACAAAAAAGAACAGCTGAAGTAAAAGATAACTACAATAAGCACACAGTAGCCAAAACACAGTACACCATCAGCGCGACAACAGCCAAAAAGGAGGAACAAAAATAGCAACACTACATATTCTTCAGGATATCAGCAGCCTCCATGTCGCTCGTCCCAGTCTTTTGAAAGTCATCCATAACTTCAGACAAATCCTTAACAGTAGCCCCAGCTTGCAGCTTGGTCTTATTACGCGTACGAGCACCAGGACCACCCACATTCACCTCTCTAATAAAAACATTCTACACGCCACCAGCCTTATCAACAAAAACCTCTTCCTCTACAGGCCTACCACCAGCACCAGCAACCTCACCAGGAACAATCTCCTTGCTTTTCTTGGCCATTTCCATAGGGGAGAAATGCCAACAGATTCATACTTCACAACAGATTTAGTCCCTTCCCCACCCTTCTCCAAATTAGCATCAATCTTTTCCATTTGGTCTTCAAGGGTCAAGATTCTTTGCTCTAACATCTGCTTCATGTTCAAAGTTTGCTCAGCAACAATCTTCAAAGAGTTAAACAACTCATCTATTTGATTTTGAACTGAGGACTCTCCCACTTTACTCACCGCCCCACGAACCCGAACATTGGTCATGTTGAGTTCATGAAACACCCATTTAACCAATTTAAACAAAGAAATAAAGCTCTCCTTAGCCATCCCCAGAACATTAGAGATATCCTCACGGTCAAAGTTAAAAACATCCTTACCCAAAGCAGTATCCTCCTTAGAAGAGCTAACTTTATCCTGACTAACACAAATCTACTTACCTTTACCACCAGGAATCGGCATTTGAAGCTTGCGAACCGAATCAACAATATCCTCAGCAACAGACCTTCTTCTATTCAGCGTAACCAAATCCGCACCTGGGGAATCCACAGCATCCTGCCCACCATCATCCTTCAAGGGAGAAGCAGCTTGCATTTCCAACAATAGGCTAGCAGACCTAATAGTCAATTTCTTGTTACTGTTCGCCTTCAGGTCCTTTCTCTTGGTCTGCAAAACAGGGGATGGTAGGGACACTTCTTCAACCCTTTCCTTCCGAGTAGTGGAAGGGGCTTCAATATTAATCGGCTTATCATCAACATTATCAATGGTGAAACAATCAATGATAGAAATTAATGGGGAATGTTAGAATAAACAAATAATTTCTCCCAATTTACATGCACGTATGAGGAGAAAAATCACTGGTTTTGCATGTTTTGCATGAGCAGTGTCTTCTGTAAGCATGATCAATGTCTTCTGTAACTAAAATAGATTAGAATTGGGTTAAGTTCTACTGTTTGCATGAATTCGTTTTTATTGTTAACTGTTAGTTTCTTGTAGTTTATCTCCCTCACGAATTATCTGAAGACCTCTATGAAAAGTGGCACCTGTAACCTGTTTTGTGAATAAGAAATAAAGTTGTAGCTTTTGTGCGTATGGTTTTATTCTGTATTTTGTCTCTGTTTCTTCCTTCAGCAAAGACGGGCCTGCTTTAAATTCCTTGCGTAATCACCTTGTCTCAGACGTTTTTGGTAATGGTTGATAATTTCAATGTCACCCAGGTGCGATCGTTGGAAGCGGAAAACGCTAATCTTTGTAGACAGGTATAAAAGTGTCCTTTCCACATTCTGATTTTAATCAAAATATTTATTTCATTTTGGCCAGAATGAAATTTTAAACATAACACAGAATTGTAGAAGACACAAACGAGGAGATACTAATATTGACATCATGGAAGGAGACAGAGTGAAAGTGGGAACAGATTCTGCAACTCAACAAGAACTGATGCAAACTAACCTCAGTCTCACGTAATTTACATGATCATAATTTCTGCTAACTGCTTTTTCTTTTATCTTAAAGAAATAAATTCCAATCAACGTAACGTGTATGCAGCTCCTAATGAGTTCAAAGGCCACGCTATTGCTACATCAGATTTTTCCATACTTTTAATTTGCTGTGAAGTTCAACTCCAGATACGCTCTTATTATTTGGTGTCTAAACTCGTGATAAGTTGAAGGAATTTTTCTGCAAGAATCAAATTGCAATAACTTTGTAGGTGTTGTAAAATTTAACTTCATATAATATTAAATAGCCAGTACATTGTGATTATGCAAAGTTTTAGATGCTTTTGTGATTATGCAAAGTTTTAGATGCTTTAAATAACAATTGTTTAAACTTTATTTATTATTAAATATTTATTTACAATTTTGAATATTTTAAATAATACATAATTTTAAAATTATTTAAATTTAAATATGTTTTCAATAATATAAAAAAAATTAAACAGTATAAAAATATTTCCTTTATCTCATATGTATGTTTTGTAATTTGTATATATGTTAGTATTTTATTTGAGACTTTTAATGCCTAGTTAACAGACAAAAATATTATGTTTGGGTTGTATAAGAATAATAGCTGTTTGTACTATACATGCGTTAACATAATGCGAAGGAAAATTAAATTTTCAATTTAGTTTGTTTGAAAAACCTCTCGTGAAGTAGTTTTAATTATAGCTAATGATAAACCTCAAGTTTTGATGGGTTTCCTTTGAGTTTTAAAAACTCACGAAGGTAAGTGTTGGTGAGAATTTCTACCTGGTCTATATTGAAGCTTATCAAAACTAAGGAAATGTCAAGTTTATACCAACGCTAGTGATCCTTAATTGGAGGCCCATCTCTCTTCACAATAGCTTTGTATATGATTATTGCCAAAGCCATAGTATTTCACATTTATTATTTTCTCTTTTCTAATGGTTTGCCCAAGTAAATTGGTATACCTTTGACAACATTATTGTTATTTGGGAGGGTCTAGGATGGGCTCACTACCACCATCAACATGCCACCTTCATCGAATTTTATTTTGAAAAATCTTATGACAATGAATGGGATTTCATTCTAGCCATGTTGTATGCCCTTGGGTTTGGTGCTTGCTTCATTCAATCTATGCAAATGCTCTTTTCTAATGCTTCTATTTCTCATACCATTAATAGCATGCACCTTAAATCAATTTGGCCTTTTTCTCCTCTATTCAAAAAGGTTGTTCACTCCTACGTTATGATTCCTAGTTGCAAAAAAGGCTTTGGCTATTTCTTGACTTACTCCATCAACCAAAAGCTTGTTTATAGTATTTTTCTTCTATTTATTTCTCATTAGTTAGTGAATGGTCATTTTGTTGATGACTCGTTTCTCACCTATATTAAAGATGAGGATAGAGTCAAGCATGCCCTATAATGACTTGATACATATTTCTTTGCATCGAAGTTCAATAATTAGTGGAATAAAATATTGTTCCGTAGGGAACCTTCCATCTAGTACTTGTTTGGAGGTGATCCCAAAGTAATGTGTCCCACTTTTTGGCTTAAGTTAGACTTCAAAATTAATATTTTCTAAAAATTTTCAATGTGTCAATTATAAAAAAGAAATGATCAAGAATTGCAAGATGATGTAAATTAATGACTTTTATATTTTACATAGAGTTAAGTTGTAATTTAATTCTTTTTAAGAATTATTTATATTTCTTCATGTTGGGTTTTTAATTTTTAATTTTTATTTAATGTCATTATTCATATTGTATAATGTTTATTATAAAAAATCACAATTTTTTGAAATTAGATAATTAACTCCAATGTCTAATGCATAAATGCATCTTAGGTAAAAATTTTATCAAATATTTTATTTATTATTAATTTTTGATTAGTACCAATAAAAATTTAGACTAAATTTATTCTATAACACATTTCACTTAGTATTATATTAATTTTTTTTCTTTTATTATTCAAAAGACATCTATGTGAAGTGTATTTTTTGAGGATTTATCTAACAATATAAATTTTTTTACTGTTTAAAATAGAGGTCATTGCTTTTTAATGAACTTACACTTAATGTAAAGTTTATATATATATATATATATAATTGTTGGAAAACTAATACTAAGAATTACATACTTATTTTTAATGACTTTATTTGATCCTTTGAAAAACAAATTAATTTTTTTTGTTAATGATACGGTATGTGGAGAAGACTTAGTTGGAGGTTTGATTTAACCCCAAGGGATTCTATCTTAGGAGGTGTGATCATCATTAATTTTTTAAAAACTATGCAATTTTAGGAAAAAAATAAGATGTCCTAGAAGTGGGAAAAACTATTATGATCCCAATGTTTAATTCAATTTCTTAGTTGAAAATGAATTAATAATTTTTTTACTTTGACATTCCATTTGACTTTAGGCTTCTTTTGTACAATAATTTATAATTGATAGGATTGAAAAAGAATTTGTAAGTTATTCATAAGATTTAGAATCACTAAAAAATGCTTGTTCTCAAAAACATTCAATACTCTTTCTATTGGGCTCTTTACAAGGCCTCTTAAAGCAAATTGGTAAAACTCCTTTATGACTTTTGGGCTAATTCAAAGTAGGGGAAACACTTTTGTAGGATTTTCTTTTGATGGATTCAAGATGCATTGGCCTTCTTTATATGTAACACCAATGCAAAACATTTTTTTGCTAAGTGGGATTATCTATGAACAAAATCAAAAGGAATTTCATTTGTTTGGGCTCCCCTTATGGTTATGATGCATTAAAATATATGAGCTTTTCTTCCATAGTGGTTATGAATTTATCTATCAAGATTCAAAGCACCTTTGGGGTTACTTGAGCATTTATAAACAATGGGAAGTTCTCGATTCTTGGGTTCTTTAGACTGTTGATAACATAGGGATTCTTTCCATGAACCAACATTCTCTTTAGTTACCTTTTCATGATGTAACCTTGCAACTTTCAAAGTTATGACATCTTGAACAAATCTCTCTACATGCTAATTCCTAGTAATTAGAGGTAAAAATTTACTAATAGGAAAAAATTATGAAATAAATTTTGTAATAACAATTCTTTATTACAAATCTCTTAGCTATCAATAATTTACTCATTTTGAAAATGATCATTGGTATTTTATAGACATGGACACAAAAAATAGTTATTGACCAATAGCTTCAAATTAATTGACAATCAATAGCTCAAATTTAAAATGGTAGCATATTTTGATTTAAAACAACATATTTTAGCTTTTGGTAAATTCTTGGCATATTTTACAAAAGTATTAAAAATTCTTGTAGTTAAAAATAGTTATTCATGTTTTAAATAGTCATTGGAACTTCAAATAATGAAGTGACTAGCCGGGGGCCAAATTCTTGCAAAAATAATTGGTTTTACATTAGAGGAGCATTTAGACATTTTTGACATCTAAAAGAGAGGTAAAATGTCTATTTTCCATATAAATATTTATTTGGGTGTCTTTAAAATTCTATATATATATATATTTTAATATATCATGCCTCTAAAATGTCCATAGTGTGTAGTCTTGTGTTATTAATCAATTCTCATTATTTATGGTCACTTTATAATGAGTAAGCCATGTCCCTTTTTAATATTCATCATTTAGCAAATGTTATTTTACTTTTTTAAGACCATTTAACACATCAATTTTAATTTTAAAGTGGTTAATCCTCTTTTTAAAACTTTTTAGCTTACTACATGGAAATATAATAATAAAAAGACATTTTCAATGCTCATGAGAATATAATAAAGGGAAGTTGGAAAGTGAAACTTGTAGGTGCGAATGCAAATTTGTGGGATTTAGATCTCCAATTAAATTTTTCTTGAAATTAGTTTCAAATTAGATTTGAAGGAAATTAGATTCCAACTAGATTTGCTATATTTTTTACTTGAATTGAACCTTTTGAGTATTTCCATTTGAATTGAATCTTTCAAGTGGACATTGTGAGGTGCAATTTCATTTAGAATTTTCTCAAATCTCTACACCTAGACTCAAGATTTTTGAGTGAAATTTTAATGTTGAAAGGAACCCTCAAAGATATACAAGCCCGATTTTTAAAGAAATAGAACATTTGAATAAAAATTTCCACCTTGAAAGTGAATTTCCCCAAACCCTTTAGAACGTCAAATCAATCCTTAGCAATAAACAATAGGACCATGACCTTTAAGCTAAAACCATCTCATTTTGTTAAACAACGTAGAAAACTAGATGAATAACAATAACAGGACCATTTGTCAAATGCTAATGCTTGATATACCAAAATTTGGGAATGTCAACCTCTTGACTCAAGATTGATTTGAAATTGACCTTATGCAACAATATCTACTTACTAAAGATGAGTAAAACATCAATCTTTAGTGCAACAACTTATACTAACACATGCTAAAAAGTGATAGTGGATCCTCATTTTGTCAAAACAAAAATGGGATGTGTTGTGAAAAGGCACCACAACTAGAAAGAAAAAAATCAACAAATATATTTTAGAGTACTTTCAAATAAAAGAGTGTAAATATATAATTTTCAACTCTTTTATAAATAAAAAATATTTAAAGGATAAACATAAAATGTTGTATCCGTCTTCAAAGAACAATAAGATTTATCTAAGAAAACGTAAGTGTGCTATTGATTCATTCCTTTTCCTGAAAATTTTAAGAATAGTGATTATACTTATATTAAGCTATTTGGGATGATATGACCTTTTACGCTTTTTTGGACAGTGTTCGTTTCTAATCAAGCATATATAGTCTCAACGATGTTGTCTCTATGATTTCTTCAAATATTTGTCTATTGTCATCTAAACGTCCATAGCCCTAATAGAGATATTTGAATTCTCCTAAATAGTTCATTTTTTATTTTCAATATTTTATTTTATTTTATTTTAATATTAGTTTTAATTTTTTTCTCTTTTCTTTTCAACTTGCAACCAATGAAGCTCACTATTAGGTTTGGAATCATTGTGGTAGCAAAAGCAAACCTTAAGATGTTTCACTTAATATAAGTACATACCAATCCAAATTATTCAAGAAAACTTAACATGTTTTGATATATGTGTTTTTTTAACATTTAAATCATTACTTATCAGATAGACTACACCTTCATGGGAAACAAAAAATATTATAATTTATAGCAAAGTTATAAAACCTATATAAAGTCTAACTTTAATTTATAAAAATTATTATTTTAAGAAAGTTACAATCTGCTTCATTTGGACACTTCGACAAAATAAAGGTCTACAAAATGAACACAACCAAAAATAGAAAGAGACAATGAAAGAAAACTTAACCTAACTATGAACATGATATTTTTTGGATAAACAAAGCTCATGACCACATTAGTCAAAATTAAGATTCAGATGGTTTTTAGTATGTGCAAGAGTATCAGGGTGTTCATCATGATTCTACGGTTTGCAAATTTATCCTTATATTTAGAAAAATTCATTTCAATATACTACTCTCATATTCGATAAAATGGTCACGAAAACTTAATAACTAATGTAGTTCATTATATTCGTGATTAATCCATTTACATTTTTAATTTTTTAAATTTTCATTATCAAAATGATAAGTAATACAATTAATTGTTAAAATGAGAGACACAACCTAGTTTGTCGTTTTTCAAGTTTAAATATTTCTTCACTATTATATAGATTTTCAACAAAAACCTCTTCATCTTCAAGAGGACATAATTCTTGATGTATTGATGCAAGAGCATCTCAGACAAACAAGCTATCCACATCAACCAAAAAATGTCTTATTTTGAGTTTTGTTTCAGTTTTGGTGTTTGATCTTGGAAGACAGTTTAACTTGGTCGCAATGGTCTTCGATGACAATTGTGTGACATTTTGAACATTGATCATCCAAATTTCATAAAATGATTTTCACTTTGTGCAAGCATTTCACTATTCAATGTGTTTAATTTCATTTATTCAACTATTGGCTAGATATTTATTTTTTCTAGACATTCTCCATGATTTTAATGTCTAATTGATCATGAGGCGTATGGTTTCTTGGCTATTGTTAGCATATAAAAAAAGACAAATAAATTCAATTAATTAATTATAAAGAAGATAGAAGAATGATCAAGCTAAGGATGGATATGGAGAGACAGAAATAACTATGAAAATGAATTGAAAAGAAAATTAATTATATATTAAAATGCAGTTAGAGAAAATATGAAGGGTCACACCACAACAAGAGAGTAAAGTTGTTGCACAGGAAGATGAAGAGTTATAGAAACAGAAGACAAGTCGATTCATGTTGGAGGTAAAAGTGTGGCACCACAATTGAATTCCAGGTTGAAAGATTGAGGAGGGGCCATAATTTGTGCTCCAAGGAGAGAGTGTGGGTGTGCAGAGGGGTGGTTGTGCCCATGCCAAATACAAGTTTAAATTTTAAAATAACAGATTGATAGAGGGGGCTTGCGTGGAGGATAGATGGACCGTGGAAGATAGAGAAGAGGTGCCCACTCAAGAATAGGAGTTAGCGCCATTCTTGATGGCATCTTAAGAGATAAAAGATAAGCAGAGGGGTCGCATGGAGTAGAGGCTAAAAGGAGAAGTGAAGAAGGGGCCGCCAAGCAAGACAAAAGGCAGATTGGCAACATGAAGGAGAAGGTGCACAACAAAAAGGAGGAGAGACTATGCCAGACATAGGCCAAATTAAAATTGTAGAGAGAAAAGGTGAAGGGTGGTGCCATGGATGTGGGTGTTTGAATAAAATCAAATACATATGAGAAAAGGAGGTTGTGTAGGTTGATTGAAGTCGAATTTGCAATTTCAGACTATACGTTGAGGGTTCGCTGTATGTAACATGATAGCTGATTAACAAAAAAAGAGGATCAATCAAATGATTGAGGTTCAGAGAAAGATTACTCCCATAGAAAGGAGTGATTGACATGAGAGAATAAAATCGGAGGCTGCGGATTATAGTAGATAAGTGTATATGCAAAGAATAGACTAGAACTAAGCATATGTGAGAAGAGAAGTAACGAATGTAATCAAATTTGTATTTGAGGATTTTATTGGTGAAATAATTTTTCCTCCATTATTGTGTCTTGTGAAATTCTGAATTGAAACTTAATTGACAAATGAAATTATCAAATTAAGTTGTGTCGGTTGTGAGATTGTGAAATTGTTCAAAATTTTGGTTTGTGACAGCATTGGTAATTGGTATTGAGTATTTTCATTTTTATCGTGTATCTTTCCTCTTGTATTAGAGGTATGTAAATCACAATTATATTCATCGGTTAGTAATCTGATTTAAAAATTAAAATCATCATTCTTAACTCCTAAAATATGAAACATTTTCCCTTTTTTTGTCATTATGTGGCAGGAAGAATGAATTAAGATGTGTATTCTCAAATAAGTTTGTACAATGTTGCAACACCATTCTCAATTGGCTCTTCTTCTAGTTCTTTCTTTGTTGAAATATACTTACAATCTTTAATTTTCATAATGGTTTGACCTTTGTCCTCAAGAAATAACCCAATTTCTTCTTTAAGTTCTTGGGCATTAATATTGTTTAAGTGAACAACTTCATCATTTATGTTGCACATATGTTACCTATGTTTGCTATTGTTTGTCATTGATGTCAACACTCAATTTGGGTTGTCATTGATGCATGATGATACTTTAACAATGATGTTGTTGATGTTCATGGTTGGATGCCATGCCTTGTTTGATGACAATTAAAGTTCTATTGAGTATGGTTGTTGTCAATAGAGATGATATCATGATGATATATTAAGATGAGGATTATAAGTTTTAAGATGAGGATTAAAAATAATGCTCAAGTTGGAAAGGTGTTGCAGATGATCTCTAGTATGTTGTATGCTCTTCCTATTGTTCATGAGGAAGTATGTGTTGCTTCAAAGATGTTTTGGTCTCGGAATGTTGGTGAGAGGTTATGTTACATGAAGTTGCTTTGAAGACTTTGGGAGAATGTTTTGCATTTCTCTGCATTTGAAGATATAGTCTTGAGGTTTGGGATTTAGTGTTTATGTTTTGTGGATGTTGCACTCCTATCTTTTTAGGTCACTAGTGTTGTAGAGGAGGTTTCTGGTAACTGCAATGGGGTGGCAATTTTGTTGCTTTTCAGGTCTGGTTTGAAAAATGCTATGTATTTCTTTGCATTATTATTTTTGCTTCTACATCTTAGTGGATATGTTGTTAGTGTTTGAACCATGTCTCAATTCATCTTTTATGTGATGGTGATTATCGCAAGTTGGCCTATTAATGTTCTATCTCATGTCTGTGTCTTCTAGGCTTCTGGGATGATGTATTATGTTTCTATTTGGTTTGTAGTGGATGTTTGTGGCATGACAGTGTGAAAGAAGTATATGGAAGTGTTGTTGGATGTTCATGGAATGTCTCTTTGTGGTCCGCACATCAATAATTGATCTCTTTGGTGTCACATATTACTTTGAGATTTTTTTTGGGAAATTTATGGATGTTTGGCTAACAAGGCTTGTGCTCTTGCTTGCACTATGTGCTTGAGGGTCTACACTAGTAATTGAGGTTGTGTTAAGATGTATTTGGGTCCTAACCTATCTTGTTGAGGAACAAAATTGAGTAATTTCTTTTGGAAGATATGTTTTTGAGCCAACTAGTAATGTGCTACATGTTTCTTCTACACGTTTCCTTGTTGTCGACTTGGGATGTTGTATGCCAGTGTGTTTAATGTTTGGGATCACATTGAAAGATGTAATAATTTTTTTTGGTCCTCTCTATCTTCTAGATAGGACCACTTTCACCACAATTATGCTTTTGAGCCAACTTGTCATTGTTTGTGTTTTGTTCTAGCTGACCTAATTGGTGTTTTGTGATCTTGTGGAGGATATAAATGGAAGAAAAAATTAGTTGCAAAGAGTGTTTGTGTGAGTGTGGAATGATGCAGTAAGCAAAGTGAGTTGCAGAAAAGACAAGGTAGATGTACTTCAATGCCTCAATCAAAAGAGTGTATTGTTGACATATGTTGTAAATCTAAATTTTCATGTATCCTACTATCAAACAGTGAGTCTCTTTAGTAGGTCCTTGTATCTTTCCCTGAGGTTGTACACCTTATCTTGAAAATCCTTTGTATCTTTCCCTAAGGTTGTGCACCTTAGCCTACAAGTCTTTTAGGGAGAAATGTGATTCCTTAGGTAGTGAGCCTTAAAAAAAAAGTAATTTTTGTAAGTAGTGAGTGAGTTTCATATATTATGAGATTTATCATTGTGGTTTTTCCCTTCTTGGGTTTTCCACATACATCTAGTTTTATCTTGTGAATGTGTGTTCATTGCTTTATCTTTCATTATTGATAATTTTATTAAAGATTGTTGATCTTGTTAAAAGTCTAAAAATTGCATTGTGCTTAAGGGTTTAAGTTTTGAAGATACTGATTCACCCCCCTCTCAGTATTCGGGTGTGTTCAACAATTAGTATTAGAGATAAGTTCCTTTGAAGAGCTTAACCGCTTAAGGAAAGGTTTGAGATGACACATAATGGATCTTACAAGGCATCTAAGTTTGATGGAATAAATCACACCTTTTGGAAAGTAATAATGGATGGCCATCTAATCTCTCTAGGGTTTGTTGGCAATCTATCGAGGATGGTTACACTACTCCTACTACTCCTACAATAGATCTAGCTAAGATTAGATTGTATGAGAACAATTCTAAGGAAAAGAATGCTATCATGAATGGGTTTACTAATTTAGAACTTCTAAAGGTGATGAATTGTAGTTCTGCTAAGGATGTTTGGGAAAAGCTTAGAAGCATTTATGAAAGAGATAATAAAGTAAAGAAAGTCAACATATAAAAATTTAAGAGCAAATTTGAGACCTTGAGGATGTTAGAGGATGAAGGTATCACTAGCTACATGCTCTAGGTGGATGAAGTGGTTATTGGAATTAGAGGTCTAGGTGGAGAAGTAAAAGAAGATGAGATTGTGAAGAAGGTTATGATATCTCTCCCTAAAGATTATAGTCATAAGGTATTTGCTATTGAAAAATCTAAGGACTTGGATAAGTATATAGTTGTAAGAGAGGGGGACCAACCACATCAAGGCCTGAGGTCATGGAGATCTAGGAGCGGAAGGCTGCCCTAACTTACCTTACTCTAAAGGGGTATTTGAAATGGAGGAGAATGATGAGGACTATAAAGTCCTTTGATCACTCTGCAGACCCAGACTTTAGTTTGGGCTAGGCTAATTGGATTTTTGGATTGAGCTATGTGCCTCAGATAGCTTTTTGTCCAAGGATGGCAGTGTAGTTCTGGGATGTCAGCACGACACGCTGGCATCTCTATGGCCAAGAAATAGTGAACATAGAAAAACTGCCAAAAAGACCTACTAACAGCCTAGCTAGCACAATCTAGAGGGTAGTAAAAACAAAATGAGAAAGTATGCAAAGTAAATACTGAAATGATAAAGTAAATAAACTAGAACCAAAATGATGAAGATAATCTCACAAAAGTGTTTGTTCGCCAGCTAGCTCCAAATGCACGTCCACCTACACACAAGAAAGAGGGGAAATTTGTTGGGGCTGTATAGGGGCTTGCCTTAGTCAGACGCCCGTTTTGGTGTTTCCACATCCACATATAGCCAAATAGCAACGATAGAGTAATGTATGATAAAGAAGTGAAGAAAGAAAGCAGACAAATAACACTACAAAACAATATATAGCTACTCAACCAAATCGTAAAGGAGAGGAATGAAACGTTACCACCTCCACCAAGAGCTCACTAACCAATGATGGAGAATGAGAGCTTGAACAATCACCACAACCTCAACTGCCATGAAGGGAGGTGTTGTAAAACCTCAAGCCCTTGTTGCAATGACTTGCTTCACACTTGCTTGATGGATTTGATGGAGTGCTGTTGCTGAAATTGAGTGTTGGAGTGTTGTTGAGAGTGAAATGAAGGCTGAGAATGCTTGAGAATGCAAGAAGTGATGGAACAAAAATATTAGAATTCCCAAAAAGAGATGAGTTGAATGAAGAATGGAAGAATTTGAAGAAGGGAGAGAATCTGCCATTTTTGGGGTTCGTTGGTTGAAGAGGGACATTACAAACCATTCCCAATGGGAAGTGTAATGCCTCTTCCAGCTTCAAACATAGGAAATAGTCAAGGACGTAAGTGTGTTGTGCGGACGTCTACATGTTATGCGGGCATCCTTGACAAATATTCTTCCACTAACACAATAAACAGATGCCAAGTCAACAAGAAAGTCAACAAGAAAGTCAACAAGCTGATGTGGAATTTTAGCTTCAAATTTGGTTTTCTAAGGTGAGGATGTGTAAAGGGGAATTTGCGTAAAGGGTGCAAATTCTCTCCTATACATTTTCCCCCCACTTTAGTGAGCATGAATACTGATGAATGCTTTGGTAAAGTAGATCGAAGAGTGAATAGGGTTAGAAATTTATATTTGAACCATCGAGGAAGAAAATTGCAATCCAGCGAGCTCAAAAGCATAGAGTAAGTAAAAGACTCCATAGCCCCGTGGAACTATGAAGTTGTAGATTGAAAGCGTCTTACAAGCCCGCAAACCTGCAAGGAGGATACCTCCAAGATCTCTCACATGAAGGAATCCCCCAGAGGTGAGCACCTCACAAGTCCGCAGACCTCCAAGGAAAGTGTCCTCCAAGATCTCTCACATGAAGGAAACCTAAGGAAAGCACCCTATAGGCCCGCAGACCTATAGGGAAGGTGTCCTCCAAGATCTCTCACATGAAGGAAACCTAAGGAAAGCACCCTATAGGCCCGCAGACCTACAGGGAAGTGTCCTCCAAGATCTCTCACATGAAGGAAACCCAGAAAAGGGCCCTACAGGCCCACAAACCTATAGGGAAGGTGTCATTCAAGATCTCTCATATGAAAGAAACCCCAAAAAAACACCCTATAGGCCCATAGACCCGTAGGGGAGTGACCCCCAAGATCTCACATGGAGGAAGCTTAGAAGAAGCACCCTACAGGCCCGTAGACCTGCAGGGAGGTATCCCCCAATATCTCTCACATGGAGGAAACCCAAGGAAGGGGACTCCGTAGAGTCAGAAAGTGGCTTTACAGGCGCACCTACAAAGTGACATGTTTACCTGTACATAAAACATGCCCAAAAGCAGCCACGCAAGTAAGTAAGCAGATAGTCACACAGACCTTCGATAGATTGGAAAGCTTTCAAAGGGGTCCCTTGGGAACCCAGTGTGAAAGAAGGGGTCCACTCAAGGGACACATTTTAAAAGTGCGAAAGAGATGTTTCTTTGTTAAATCGATTCATCATGAAGGAATCCTTTCAAAAGATGTTCACTTCATCAAGGAATTTGAAAGGAAGAAAATGCCCCTTCATGAGGGGAAGATCGAAGTTACTCCCACCTCAAAGAAAAGGTCTCAAGTTCTCTCTTTGTGAACCCATGATGAAGGAAACACGTTCTATTAGGGTTTTGAATGGAGAATGTGATTCTTTGAAAAAAGTTTGCAAAGATTCTCGAGAAAAGATTCATTGGCAATGAATGCATTTTCTAAAAATTGGAGTGTCATATAAAAGGTGTTGTCACACATGAAAGGGACAACTCAAGTAAAAAAGAGAGAAAGATAAAAGAAAAGCTAAGAGAGAAAAAGACATCATGAACAAAGGGCATAGGGGCGATCTAATATTTTGAGGTCAGAGTTGCTCATAAATATATACATATATATATATAATAATAGTATATAAAATGAACTATCATCAACCCCCTACTATATCAAACCATGTGAAGAATGCACGAGAATACAAAGTAAAAATAAAAAATTAGGTCAACATGGAAGGGAAGCCTAAATACCCCCAATGCTTTGCATCGTCCCCAATTTTGTTGAAAGTCAATCACAAAAATTGAAGAATGATGATACAAATAGAAGAAGGTTCACGACAAAAAAATCATGCCTGTATCCAAGCATCAACAAGGGCGACAAGTTTCATTCAGGCACACATAGCACGATCATGGGGGAATATATGACAACACACACACACATCTAATCAAAGATAAAGAAGTCTCCTCCTAGCATTGACCGACCAAGAGGTCATCCGCTTCTCATTCTAGGTCATCATAGGCAAAAGGAGGATGAGCCTGTAATGGTGGGATGTTAAGAGAAGGAACTTCCAACCCTCCCGCAACAAGGGATAAGGAAGAAGCCCCCATAAGGTATTCTCCACTAGGCTCTTGTGGAGCTATGGTCAATGATTTTCGCAAAGATTGCTGATAAGGCTGAAACTTCATCCAGAGAGTTAAACATGCACTTCATTGGGGTGTCATGTTGTACTTCAATGGATGGGGAAAGTTGTGCTTGAGGTCCATTGCTAGTCTCACCAAGTGACTTAGGAGCGGTGATGAACTCAGGGGAAGTCGAGATTGGTTATGTTACCAAAACAGAACAAGTCAGTGTGGGACCACCCTTTGGAGAAGGTGGGCTCCTCTTACATCCTCTATTGCTAGAAAAACCACTCTCCACCTTCTATTCCATTGGGGGACGTCAAATCCCCATAGACGAGGCAAGAGGCGCAGAAGAAGAGGAGGAAGGGAAAATGACAATAGATACCACCGAAGTGTTCAAAATATCTATGATTTTTGGGAAATGAGGGACATCCGAAAGATACATCAACAAGGACAGCTCCACTAAAGAAGCCATGAATGCCTGCACCCTTTTAGGGTCAAGCGCATTCGTACTCACAGTGGAAGCCAAAAGAGGTGCAAAGCTAGATTGAACAGAAGCAGAGGGGAGAAGAGAGGAGGACGTGGTAGGAGGCCTTGATATGGGGGTGGTCATCTCCTCTTCCTTCCTCTGTAAGGAAACTTTCTTAGCTGTGAGAGCCTTTCATTGATGCTTGCGCTTGTGCGCAAGGCAGTTTCTATGACTCTTCACGCTAGAGACCAAAGGTCGCAAAGGAATAGAAGGCTCTAGCTCAACCATGGGAGTGTCCTCCACAACTATTTCTAGCAAAGGGACAGACTACTGAGTGGGAGTAGGAGGAGCAAGTTAAGAAGTGGTGAGGGAGTCGAATCTAATGCCTCAGCAGTAGGCCTCTTCCCATTTATTGTCTTGGTAGCAGAAGCAGTAGGAGGCTGTGGAGGTTGAGATAGAAAATTCCCCATGGGGAGATTTTCCTCTACCATACAAATAGTACCAAGGTCCAGGAAGTTTAGTAGGGAGGTCTGATATCCTGATCTTAGGTTTACGCTAGGGTGGTATCATATGATTCAACATACAATAGCTAGGAATATTCATCCAAAATTATTCTCTAGAAAGAGGAGGAGGAGATCCATCTCGAGGATGGGGTAGCTTTTCTTTCCCTTTTTGAGAAGGGGAGGTAGCCAATTGTTGTACTACCGAAAGAGCCAATTTCGGCTGTCCCTTGTCCCCGACTTTATACTTCACATAGTTTTTGTAAAGTAGGTCCGTTCTTGGAGGAAGCAGACCCACCAGTGCAGGCCAAAAGTTGTCTAACGAATATCCTCCACGGGCTACCAAAGGCTGGTATCTGGTGTCATGCACCACATGTACAACACCTTCATGGGAGAACTTTAAACATTTGTGGATAACATATGCGATTCCATTCATGGAAGCTAGCCAAGGTATGCCTAACATCCTTAATAGATCTGACTTCGGGATAATGTCAAAGACTGTGCCTACAGTCCTAGGTCCTACTAGGATGGACAACGTTATTGTGTCGTATGACTTTAGACAACTTGGCCATCATGTGTACATATGGTAGATTTTGTTTCTTCATACTATTTTCTATGTATTGAATTTATCCACAATGTCTCCTCTGTAATGACATTAATTCAACTCACGGGGTCAACTAAGAATCCTGTCACAATGTTGCCATTGAGGTGAGCAAGAATGTAGAGGGGAGAGGACTTATTGTTTAGGGGTAAGTCCTGTGACATGAATGTCACATCAAGAGAGCCAGGCGCAGGTTGCGTGGTAGGAGAAATCATGACCATGTTAACATACGCCTTAGGCTGAGTAGTAGAATCAGAGGGATCAATAATCATGTTGGCAGAATGTGACAAAAATGGGTCTTTGTATATCTGCAACTCACTATTTGCTTTTTCCACTGATTTTTTTGTATTTTTTTTACTTCCATCAAGACGGATAGTACGGTTCTTGATGCAGTCTTGTATCTCATGACACAGGCGCATACAACGTTCAGTATCATGTCTGTTAACTCAATGGTATTGATAGAAGGTATTCCAATTGTACCAACTAGGGAAAGGTTTTTTAAGAGGCTTAGGGTTCTCCAAAGTTATGATCTTATCCTTCACCAGCTTCTACAAGATGGAAGAATAAGATTCTGCTAACTTTGTGAACTTTTGGTTGCGCCTAAGGTCATTATTGATCGTAGCGGCCACTACATTCCCAACATCCTTACCTTTCCCATAGATCGATAGAATGGAATTTCCTTCTAAATAGGAGTGCGAGGAGGATCCCTCGAACTAAACTATTGTTTGTTGATAATCCTGTAATGTCACACAAAAATGTGCAAAAGAAGGGTATTTCATAAGGGAAAACTTCTCCTGCCAAGGTCTTTGCAAGTTCCCTATGAACACCTTCTACACATCAGAATCATGCAGCGGATACGATATTTGTGAAAAGAATGCTTGGTATCATGCTATAAAATTAGTAATCTTTTCATTATCACCTTGTTTGCATCGGACAAGATCTGAAAAGGTCTTCTTCGGTTCAATGTTAGCTTGGCATTGTCCTAGGAATTGGTTTACAAGTTGATCAAATGAGAAAATGGAATTATCGGGTAAGGAACAGTACCATTCAAGTGTTGTATCCTTAAGAGATCAAGGGAATAACTTCACCATCAAAGAATCATGATGGAAGAAATATGTACATAGAGCATTAAAGGTGGACACATGTGTTTGTGGGTACCCTTTTCCACCATATTTCTCGAATTTAGGAATCTCCATTCCTTGGGGGAAGGGAGTGTTTAAAATTTCTATCGATAACAGGATATACTAGAAATAAGGTTGAAAGATAGGCTGGGCAGAGGCCTGGGAGAGACTCACCAGCTGGCTTTTCATCTTACCCATATTTTGAAGAAGAGTGTTTAGAATAGGGTCATTAGAAGGCATAGGGCCAGAGGGACCTCATCCAAAACAACCACTGGAGCCACTAGTGTGACCACTATTGGAACCACTGTCGGAGCCACCACCACCAGCAGGGCCTTCGTCGAAGCCACCTCTGCTCCCAAAGCCACCACTATGGATTCCACTAGGACCACCTCCACTAGCACCACTTCTGCCACCAAAGTCACTGCCACTACTAAAGCCCCCACCACTCATCCCACCAAAACCACTAGAGGTGACGGAGGGGTGAAGCTAAACCCTAAGGGTGCTATATTCACCTTGATGGTTTTGGATCTCTCAGAGGTAGAGGGGATGAAATCAATGATGTACACAGATGTAGGAGGTATCGACATTCCTAGATGTCTCTCACGATCTTCAAAAGTGGGCCCTTGTACAATGTTAGGATTGTTTGGAGGAGCACATGCTTTAGTCAGACTAGAGAGACTAGCTAGGAGTTCTATGCCCGTTTGATCTTTTTTGACCATATATTTTATTTTGCTAATAACCCTAGTGACCCTAGCCATCTTCAGGTCCTTTTCCAAGTGATTCTCTAAGTCACCTAGTCCTTTGCTAAGGATAGAGATACATTCCAAAGGCATGTGAACAACCTCGTACTCATCCATTGACGATGGTGTAGGAGACGCAAGAGGAGTGGGGACGTGGCCAGTCTCATCAGAGATCCCTACCTCACCCCTCGATAACTACTCTTGAGTGGAAAGACCAACAATAGATCTAGCAAAAAGGCATGTAGATAAAGCAGTTGTGACCTTCATCCTCTCCATTAGAAGGTGTTGTACACTTCTCCTAACAATATACCTGGAGGTTATGGACTGGGTTGTGATTCTCATAAACCTTCACAACACTCAGGGGCACAACAATCATGAGGTACAAGGGAAAATCCTCAACACCAAAAAATGAGAAAATGTTGGTTCACGTCAAGTTCACCAAAAATGTAAGAGGGGGACCAACCATATCAAGGCCCTAGGTCACGAAGAACCAATATCGGAAGGCTACCCTAACTTACCTCACTCTAAAGGGGTATTTTAAATGAAGGAGGAGAATGATGAGGACTATAAAGTCCTCCGAACACTCTATAGACCCGGACTTTAGTTTGGGCTAAGTGAGTTAGCTTTTTTGAGTCAATTTTGTGCCTCAGACAGCTCTCTATCCGATGACAACAACACACTTCTAGGATGTCAACATGGCACGCTGCCATCTCTCGAAGGCGTTGGCATTCGTATGGCTAGAAAATAGTGAACAAAGAGAAATTTCCAAAAAGATCTACTAACAGCTTAGCTAGCACAATCTAGAGGGTAAAAAAAGAATGGGAAAGTATGCAAGGTAAATACTGAAATGATAAAGTAAATAAACTAGAACCAAAGTGACAAAGACAATATCACAAAAGTGCTTGTTCGCCAGCTAGCTCCAAATGCACGTACACCTACACACAAGAAAG
>VDFB02002429.1:0-24603 GCA_007258455.2 Sequoia sempervirens | reverse complement strand
CAAAAATAGATTTGTATGAGGACTTGCTTATGTATTTACCTGAGTCGTTGAAGAGACCCATAAATTTGTGTGGCCTAGGTAGAATAATATATAAATTGTTTGATGGTTCTAAATAATGTAGAGATACGGATATACCAATCCCTAGTTGGTCATTATTTGAACATTGGTACAAGAAGAAGCAAGCCTATTTTCCTCTTGGTAATGCTTGGTATCTAGATTTGGTAAAGATTGTGGTGCCAAATATCTTCATTAATGATTTTTCATAAGATTCATAGCCAAACAATATGATGTAAAGACTAGGAGGGTGCTTGTAGGAAATAGGGTATACATGATTAGTTTTCAAAGTATTGCATCTCTAATGTTTTTGGTCTAAATCCAGTTGCCAGAAAAGTGATCAACTTTGATAATTTCAAGAAAAAGTATAAAATTCATAAGTTTGAATTTAGAATAGTGTTTATCCCTAGAAACATAGTGAAGGGATTAGAAAAAATTTCTATCATATTCACACAAACTGAGAAGGTGTTGAAGCTTGATAAGCTTGATTGTCATTGATGTCAAAAGGGTGCTTAAGATTGCATATGCTCTGAAGATTGTTAGTGTATAGAGATATCTAATGGTGTAAGTCAAAATTACAACAATATGGAAGGCTAGTGGTTAGTTTATTTTCTTAGTATGATGTAGAGGTGGGTACACATGTCTCAATATGATTTTAGGATGCCTACAACAATATATTGTCAGTTTGGTGTACCACACTCAGTGACAAGTTGCAAAAATTTTTCCTAATGTTTTCACAAAATATAATCTAAGGCAGAGACATAGTATTTTGGCCTACATCCTTTAGTAGAGAAAGATTTAGTCTTGTGGTTTATAAGTTAAGCTCATAGATATGTGAAAATTTTATATATAAAGTTTCATATTAATATACCTTCTGCAATGAAATATAGAAGTGATAGAGTTCTAGTCTATGCTATAATAGAGCAAAGTGGTTTGAAAGTCTTGTTGGAATGCTTTGAATTCCTATAGATGTGAAATTTTGGTCAATAAATTTTGAGGACATACTTAGTGATGTCTAATGTATGCTTCATTGAAGTTTCAAGAGATTTGGTCTTGCACAAGTTCAATTTTCTAAGTAATAGATTGATACCATTAGTTCTGGATGCTTAATCTTCATTAGAACATTTGTTTAAATACTTGTGCCAATAGAAGATTGTAAAGTTTAGTTTTATGATTTTGTGTGGACACTCCACATGTCTCATAAATTCCAAGGTATGAAGTGCATGAATATCTTTCTTGTTTCTAGTACTCCATAAATGTTTCAAGTCATTTTATGAAGTTATGTTTTTGTTGAGGATGACTAAGGTATGTTGATGGAGTGCACCACTAATTCATGATTTAGTGGAGTTTATGGAGTTGTTGTAGATTTTTTATGAGTCATTCCAACTCATTGGGGATAAATGTAAATAATGTTTTATCTCTTTTGTATACTACTAATGGATATGAAGGCTGACATATTACAAGTTTCATACTTTCTTTTTTATGGCCAACTTAATTTGTGTTTTACTAGTGTATGGATGATATGTCTAGGAGATCAAAGATGAGAAGTGAATTATTGAATGGAAAAAAATTATAAGTGCATGATTAGAGAATGATAAGATCTGCCTTATACCTAATGTATAGAATTGATAACTATCAATTGGTTTAATCCATAAAGTTTATGTAGTCATATTTCAGTTGTTTTCAATTAGGGAGTTGTAGCTTCCTTGGGTTGTAGCCCTAAATCAAAGTTGTAAATTTTATTTACTTTTGAGGTAGAATTAGGATAGTAGCTCCTAGTAACATTTATCACCATGGTTTTTCCCCTATGGCATTTTCCATGTAAATCTAGTGTCAACTATCTTATTATGTGGATGTTTATCTTCTTTCCTATTTTGATTTAGTAGTTGAATGATTTAATGATATAACTTAGCTTCAATAATTAAGGATTGAATTTGAAATTTTAAGTATACTCATTTACCCCCCTTCTTAGTATTCTAATGTGTTCAATAGAGGGATCCTTTCATTCTTGAAAATTTTTAGGATTATTTCATCAAGACATATCAAACCTTGTGTCAGGTCATAGTTAAGGATTCCAAGTTGATGATTCATGTTCACCTTATTTTTATGGTAACAGATAACCAAGAACCCATGGTGAAGAATGAATTTGATTATGCCACATTTATTATAGAGAAAATGCATAAAAAAATGGTGTCTATCAAGGCTAATGAGAAAAATCTTGAATTCAAGTGGTATTATCCACTGTGCCATTTATTTTTACATGTTAGAAGGGGATTACAGAATAAAATTTTGCAAGTGAGAGAAGTAGATGATAATAATTTCCCTCTCCTAGTCTAATGTTGGACCTAAATTTGGGACAAACATTGTGAGAGCTCAAACTATGTTTTTTTTTTAGGAGAAATTTGTGATAAGGCAATGCAATTTCTTTAGAGAAGACCAAGTTAGGACACTAAAGGATATATTGGATTTCTTGAGGCCTATAGAGAGGAATATTGATTTGGTAATTATGCATAATTGAATTGATTAGTCCCTGCATACCAACACTTTTTTAAAAATATATGGGTGTATGGTTAGCCCTCACATTTTTCCAAAATTTATTCCAAAAAGACTAGCCTATCTTGAAGTTATTTGGTAGTTAAATGATTTAGACAAATATCATTTAAGAGGAAAAAAGAATGGGTCTTTCTTCCCAAATTTTGTTAAGTTTTCTAACTTTTTGGAAACCAATAAGGATGGATTAGATCATATCTACCCAATCCTATAGTTCTACATAATGATCCTTAAGGGCACACAGATCTTTTATCCTAAGGGTTTTAAACATCATGTTAGCACAAGCATAATAAGACTCAAATTTATGCATAAGGTCTTACACGAGGAATATGTTACAAGGAATTTCCTTGCAATTGAGGATATGATTAAGAAACCAAGTGGGTAGGTTTCATAAGGGGATAAGAGTAGAGAAAGAAGATGAAACCTAACTACCTTAGATCCTTTTCAAATGAGTAGGATCCAATCTGGGGGATTCAAAAGATGCTTACTACTATAGAGACATTTAGAAAAATCTCCAATAGTTGAAGATAAGCTTGCATATGTAAGAGATCCTATTGTTCTAGTGACATACTATCTTAGAACAAAAAGTGAATTTGAGCCTCAAGAGAAATCTCAAGTTGTTACTATTTCTGAGGACCAACCTACAAAAAGACAAAAAGGTAATTGACCTAGATGGTGGAGGAAATGAGGTTGAGCTTGAATATATTGAAAAAAATATTGTAGAGAAAGAGGTTATGCAACAAATATCTTCACCTTCATTAATTTTGATGCCTTTCATGCCTAGTAGTAGAATGGATATAAATTTGAAGTGGTGACACAAATGATATTAGAGCCCTGGCTTGTTAGCAATTCATGGTAGATGATGATTTCATTAAGACCCAAGAGTTCAAATATGTTTTCATGAGAATAAAAAGAGATGAATATAAAAGGAAGGTTAATGAAGAAAAATATAAGGATGGCCCCTCTAAATGGGATGAAATTTCTAAAAAATGTTGCATAAAGTGGATTTTAATGTTGGAAAAATGACTCCTAAGGAAGGAAGAAAATTGGTTCAAGATAGTAGCTTGTTTCTATTGCTTGACTGGGATATCACCACTACACTTTCTTTAGACACAATAAGGAGGTAGGATCAAGAGGTATTTTAGATATTGAGGAGCAAGTAGAGAAAACCTTCTCAAGATCAGGGCTTAGCTCTAAATTTGAGATGTTGGAAATATGGGATATGGATCTAGACAAAAATAACCCAAGATTATTCAATATAACCCATGAATTGAAAGGGGATATGATAATGAAAGAGAGTTGAAAATACTCCTACTCCTTGAGCTTTGACATTAGAAATTAATACAACCTTATTTAGTGAAGCCACAACCAAGAAGTTGTAGACTAATTTTGAGAATCAATAGAAACAATAAATAAAGGTAGTTGTAAAGTAGAATTAGTTGAGGTCTCAAAATTGTAATGTAAAACTACACTAGTTCCAATAGTTTCTACTCCATCAATCTTGGAAAAATAATTCCCATCAAATAGGGAAGCTTTTCTTACATAGATAAAGGAATTAAAGCAGTAGATGAAGGGAATCAAAAAGGATAAGATGAAAATAATTAGTAAATTGGTGACATATCTAATTGATTATATGATACCCAAGATAATGAGAAAAGTTAATGATACATGGAAGGAATATACAAATTTTTCCAAGCATGAAAAATAAAATATTAATCTTATGCAAATAATAGATAAATGGATACCTAAGACTATAATGATAAGGAATTTTTTTAAATGTGCCATATTTGATCATAAGGGTCTTGCATAAATAAAGGAAAATAATGATACGATGTTGATACTTAAAGGATTTCTTACCTACATAATGAAAATTGACAAGTAGATCAAAGATAAAATGGGATTATTTGAAGGATTTGAAAAAGGATCATGACAAATGTATTTGATGATTAGGGTCAAGTCAAAACTCTAGATCAGTGGAAGGTTGAATTGGGTGTAGTTGGCACTATTCTTTCATTTTTTTGTGTTCTAATGGAGAATTGAATATGAGCCTATTAAACACCACTTTGGATGATTTTTTTTTATTGTAGGGGTAATTTTTGATAGTTTAGTGCAAGGAAACTAGACCAATTCTAGATGCAAAAATATGTAGCTCATGGCGATAAAATATAAAGATTACTCTCTTTCTAGTGGCCCTTAGAGAAGGAAGTTACACTCTTGGGAGATAAATATCATGATTAGGCATATTTATGTTTCAATCAATCATCAATCCATAAAAAATAAAATATAGATCAATAAATAAATAATTTTGGTAGTCTTGAGTTAGTTTAAGCATCGATATTGGTTATCTCCATCAAAAACATGTCAAGCATTTCTACTATTTTCAAATGTAAATCTTATATGGAATGGCCACAAGTCCTCAAGTGACTTTTATTTAATGAAGGGTAAAAATGTAACTAAAAGTTGTTATTATGTGTTTAGCTCAATATGTTTTTATGTTTTTTTGGATCCTAGAGATATACTATTGGAAATAATTTTTTTTAATTTACAATATTTTTTTTAATTTACAATTTTTTTTTTTGCATGTATACACTTTCCTTTTAAATAAAAAAATCAAGGTTTTATGATTTTATCCATGCACATTTATTGTATTGTGTATATTTATTATTGCTTCTATTCATGTAATAGATTAGAAAAGCTTTAATAAGATATGGAGGGTAGTGTATTACATCAAGGATTAATAAGAAAAGTTGTGGAGAACACCCTTTTTTTGGATGTGTAATTGTAAGGAAATGATACTTTAAATCCTCTGAGTTTGAAGTTTGGATGCCATAAAGAGGCACTTGCATGGGATAATTTTACTTTTTACCCTAATATTATGCGTTGATCAAATATATATTTGGTTGAAGATCTAGAATCATAAACCATAAAAATACAAAATTATTTCAATACTTTTTATGTTTTCACTTTCTTTCTTAATTTTTTAGTGTTTCCAAGATGTTGTAATGAAGACCTAATAAAGATATAGCTAATCTTGTAATAATATTATAGATCTAAGCAAAATTTTTTAGAACACTTCTACTTAATTAATCAAGGGATACCCCCTAGGTCTAGTAAAGCTTAAGTGTAGAGGAGAAAAACATTTTGGTATCTTGTTTATTGGCCATTGATATGCGATTATTGAACATTAAAGATATAAAATTTATAGAGATAATCAAATAGTTAATTGGAAACCCCAAAAACACTAATGTACATTTTTAGTTGAAATATATGAAAATCATACTCCAAATTGTAATACAATTCACTCTTATGAATAAAATGAACAAGGATTTTTTAGTCAATTTTCACAAACTCATGCATAAAGTATTAATGAAACATGGCTAGTTTGGAGGGAAACATTGTATAGATCATGGAGGATTAATGACACATTACATGATGAGAAGAAAAAAAATGGCATGATGCATGAAAGATGGAGGTTTTTTAAGAGTTCATCCACACCTTCCCATGTTGCAAAAATTGCATAGTTATTTCATGTTGTGATAGGTATGCCTCCTATTGCTAGATATTTTAACATTGTAGAGGTTTTTAAGAAGATTGAATGTAGTTTAAAAGTTGTAGAGTTTCTTAAAATGTTTGAATTTAAAGAGATTATTGGGCAGTTTAGGATATATCTTTGATAAAAAATGATAATTTTTCTAGGTGACTTTTATGAGGTCTTTGAAATCATACAAGGGAGTTAAAATAAAGATCATATAGATTTTCAAGTCTTACCATTGTTTAAACCCTATTAAATTTTTTATTAATGTGAAATCCATTGAATAGTGATTAGAGGTCACATGTAATGTTGACAGGTCTTTGGGGAAGCTAAAGATAACAAATTTTCATGATAGGTCTATACTTTCTTTCAAGTATGTGGAGAAAATTTAAGGTTTCTCATAGCATTGTAAAAAATATATTGAATTTTAAGACCCTATAGAAGAATTATGAAGACAATGAGGGAACTATCTAGAGGTCTTTGCAAGAAACCATAATTATATTTTAGAAATTAAAATTGTATAAAAAATATTTCTCGAGTCCCATAGACTATCTGGTCTCATAGATGTAATTAATTTTTTCATTCAATCATTCTAGGATAAATTTTTACACACCCAAATTCCTACATAAATTCTTCATAATAGGAACAAGTTTCAACATATTTTTATATTATACTTGTTCATGTTAGAAACAAGGTGGAACTAAGATGCAATATTAACTTATGTATGTGTATTTAAATATACAAATAAGATTTCCAAATCTAATTATATGTATGTGATTACACATTAACCATAATAGAGAAAAATCAACAAACAAATATGACACCAAATTTACATGGAGAAACTCTTTCGGGAAAAAATTCCACACAAGAAAAGAGGGCAAATATATTATTTATCTTCATAAGAGAGATACACCAAAATAAACTTCCTTGTTGATCTCATATAACTCATATGCTTCCATAAACTTGCAAATAATACAAGATGATACTACCATCTCAAGGCTCCAATTTATAGAACTTGTGGGAGGCAAAACCACAATGGTAAACCAAAGCAAGAGGTGTTGAAACCACTTGAAAAAACCCATGCCCCTTCCTTGGAAACCAATATTTAGGATAATAAATTAATTAATTAATGTGCACAAGGATTCAACATAGGAGCATAAACCATAGCCTCTTCAATTTCTAGCATTTAGGATACTCTAGTGACTGTTTAGCTTCCAAATGGAGAATCAATGGACACTTGTTTCCCACCAAACTTGGCACCAAACTCAAGAATATTCACATTCCCAATGTGAATTCCTTGGAGGGATAATTTTTTCCTTTAGTGACATGTAACCTCCACCAACATTAAATTTCCTCTAAAAAATATAATTGTAATATTCCAAAATTAAATACATTTCTCTCATGTCCCCTAGGACACTTTCCAAGAAACATGGAGATATAAAAATGTCATAGGTTTGCAAGGTAAATGTCACCTAACCTAACAGTTCATCTCATTCCTATTTTCTTAAGTTGTAATAGAAATCCTTTATATTCATTGATTAACTAGCCCCTTTTCTTAGTGATTATTTTTTAACATTAACACGTGCTTTTAAAATCACTTAAGTCACCTTCATTACATACTCATATGATGGTCTTAATTTAATCCTTGCTAGTGCTAAATGTCACATTTCTATTGCATCACATGCTTTTACTTTATCATGTGTTCTCATTTGCTGCAAATTCTTCAAGTTGTGATGGTGCAGTGTGATGACATGTGTATCTTGTAGGTACTAAAGTGTTATCCAATTATATGTCATGTCATTCCTAATTGGTGTCATCCTACTGGTGATGCAAAAAATTAGTTAATCACTCACTCTTGTTAACTATGTAACATTTTATAATTAATATTTTCATTTCATATTGATATGACATAATATTATGTTTTAGAAAATTAGGAAAAATATAGTAAATTACTTGACCATTCGACAAATGTTTGATGGATGGATTTATTTGAATTCTGAAATGAAATACACAGAGTGCTAGACTTGTGAACTCAAACCTTTTGAATCACCTTAGAACCACTATATTTACAAAGATCAATGGTCGTGAATTTATTTGAGATGGAATAATACCACCTCTTGCTGAAAGTGATTGATTAGTTCAAGTTACAAAAATCCAAACCAATTGTTGAATTTCATTTGAAGTGTCAATACATAATTTTAAAGTAATAATTGTGTAGTCTAGAGGTAACATGTTTCATTCAATTTAATATTCAATAAAAATAAAAAATAAGAAGTGAACTTGCTACTACTAAGTGATTTTATTTTAAAGTGAGAGGATCAAGACTTAGGGAGATTTATCATTGCAATGCTCTAGGGAGATTCTGGTATCCAATGATTCTATAATCTATGGTAGACTTAATGCCTTAACTCAAAATTGAGATTTTCATGTGAGAATAAGGCTATAGTGCAAATGAAAACTACCAATTTAGTAAAAAATAGTAATTAATAGTGTCACTACATCATGTGCAATTGGATTTAGATGGATAATATTACATGAGGTTTTCCCTTTCCTAAAAATTATTATGGTTTGTACCCACAATTATGATGATAACACAAAGTAATTATGAATAAATGTAGAGAATAAGAAAATTTACCCATTACTGCAAAATAATTTTGAAATGTGTTAGGGTTTATAGCCAATAATTTTGGAAACAACCATATTGTCCTAGAAAACCTTGCTAGTAATTATGAAGTAGCCATCAAGAGGCCAAAAATTATTTTCTAAGAAAAATAATAGTGGATAGTAACTTATTCAAAGATAACCATAAGCCTCCTTAATAAGCTAATATTTTAAATCAATGGTTTAGGATACTATTTACATGCTAGCATTTTTTCTTAAATTAGATAGCAATAGGGAAGTGGGTGTAAGCCTCTTTGGAATGCTATATAATATCCATTATGTTACTCCAAATGTCAAATATAAATTTCTTGAGAATATTGTAGAATCCATGCAAAAATAATTTTTAATGATTAAAGGAGGTTCCACTATAACATTTAGGTTCAAAACCTACTTGTGGTATTTATTTCTTTTCAAATTTAGTAGAATGTTTCTGGTCAACAAGCTTTAGATTCATCCCTATACGAATGCTAAGGAAAAAAAATGGCTCCAATATATAATTAGACCACTATGATAAGGATGCATTATACCAAAAGGAACTACAATAGTTTTGTAGACTACTTTATCGCTCCATTATATCAATAAAATAAATATACACCAATTCCTAGATTGCCTAAGTCTTGTAGAGATTGCATTCAACTGGGATAAGAACTACAAATGGTTGATTGGGACTTCATGGATGAATATAGTATGCTAGTATTTAATGGATTAGGAGTAGATCCCTACAAAATCCCAATACATGTGATAGAGAGAGGTGTTTCATTGGAATATGTATGATAGTGTAAGAGAGGAGGACCAACCACCTCAAGGCCCTAGGTCACGGAGAGCCGAGAGCGGAGGGATGCCCTAACTTACCTCACTCTAAAGGGATGTTTTAAAAATAAGGGATGAGAATGATGAGGACTATAAAGTACTTCAATCACCCTTCAAAGCTGAACCTTAGCTTCGGCTTGGTGAGCTATTTTTTTGGAGTTGGTACTACTATGCCTTAGACAACTCTCTATCTGAGGATGACAATATAGTTTTGGGATGTCAGTGTAGCATGCTGGAATCTGTCAGGTGTGTTGGTGTTCATACAATAAGAAAATAGTAATTGCAGTATGAACTACTCAAGAAATAACTAATCGGCCTAGTTGGTTGGTTTCGATGGAAAAAACAAAATAATAAAGTAGGACATAAATGAAAGAAGATGATAAAGCAGGTAGATAAAAGCTAAAGTAATAAAGATAATCTCACCAAAATGCACTTTTTCCAGCTAGCTCCACATGCTCTTTCACCTACACACAAGAAAGATGGGAAAATTGTTGGGGATGTATAGGGGTCTTCCTTAGTCAGATCCCTGTTTTGGTGTTTCCACCTCCACAAATAACCAAATAGCGATGAGAGAGAAATATGTCATAAAGAAGTAAAGAAGGAAGGAATGCAAATAATAGTACAAAATAATAAAGATCCACTCAACCAAATTACAAAGGAGAGGATCAAAATATTACCACCTCCACCAAGATCTCACTAGCTAATGGAGGAGAAAGAAGGCTTGAACAATCACCACAACCTCAACTGTGATGAAGGGGGGTCTTGTAAAACCTCAAGCCTACACTGCAATGGATTGCTTCACACTTTTGTTGTGGAGTTGATGGAGTGTTGTTGCTACAATGGAGTGTTGAAGAATGCTGGAACTGCTTGAGAATGGAGAGAATGCTTAGAGATTTCCAAAAGAAATGAGTTGAATGAAGAATGTATGAGTTTTGAGAAGAGGGAAGAATCTTCCATTTTTTGGGTCAGTTGGTTGAAGAGGGATGTTACAAATTGACTTCAATTGAAAGTGTAATGCATCTGCCAACTTCAAACACATGAATTTGTTAGGGAGATAAGTGCACCATGCAAATGTATGCATACAACGTGTGCATCCTCAAAAAATATTATTCTAAAAACAAAAAGGATAGATGCCAAGTGGAAGGAAGTTAGCTAGTTAATGTGAAATTTCAACTTTGGATTTGGTTTTCTAAGGCGAGGATGTGTAAAAGGGGAATTCGCATAAGGGGTGCAAATTTTCTCCTCCACTTTAGCGAGCATGAATACTGATGAGTGATTTGATAAAGTAGATCAAAGAGTTAGTTGGGTTAGAAATTTATACCTAAACCATCGAGGAAGAAAACCATAATCTAGTGAGCTCAAAAGTGTAGGGTAGGCCAAGGAATTCATAACCCCATAGAACTATGAAGCTATAAAATGAAAGTGTCTTATAGGTCACAGACCTATGAGGACGTAACCCCAAAGATCTCTCACATAAAGGAAGCCTAAAAATGTAAGTGCCTCATAGGCCCACAGACCTACAAGGAAGGTGTCCTCCAAGATCTCTCACATGAAGGAAACCCAAAAAAGTTCCTTACAGACTTGTAGAACTGTAAGGAGGCATCCCCAAAGATCTCTCACATGAAGGAAACCCAAAAATTTCCTTACAAACTTGTAGACCTACAAGGGAGAAACCCCCAAATTCTCTCACATGGAGGAAGCTTAGAAAAAGTGCCTTGCAGACCTATAGACCTGAAAGGGAGCAACATACAAGATCTCTCACATGGAGGAAGCTCTAAAAAAGCACCTTATAGACCCATAGACTTGCAAGGAAACATCCCCCATGATTCTCACATGGAAGAAACTCAGAGGAAGGAGACTCCGTAGAGTTAGAAAGTGGCTTCATAGGCACACTTGTAAAGCAACATGTTTACCCGCATATAGAACATGTTCAAAAGAGGCCACATAGGAAAGGAAGTGGAAATTCATGCAATTCGTCATCAAGTTGGAAAACTTTCAATGCGGTCCTTTGGGAATCTAACATGCAGAAGGGGCTCCACTCAAGGGACACACTATTTGAAAGTGTGAAAGAGGTGTTTTTTCTCAAATCGATTCAACACCAAAGAATCCTTTTAAAAGGTGTTCACTCCATCAAATGATTCAAAAGGAAGAAGATGCCCCCTTGTGAGGGGAACATAAAGGCTATTCCCACCCTAAAGGAAAGTTCTCAAGTTATATATTTGCAAAGAATGATGAAGGAAACATGTTTCATTTAGGGTCCAAGTCAAGAATATGATTCTTTTTTAAGTTTGCAAAGATTCTCAAGAAAAGATTCGTTGGTAATGAATACATTTTCTGAAAATCAAAGTACTAGCATTGTAACACATAAAAGGGACAACTCAAGCAAAGAAGAGAGAAAGATAAAATAAAAGCTAAAGGAGACAAAGATATCACAAACAAGGGGCATAGAGGTGATATGATATTTCAGGGTTAGAGCTACTCATAAATATATATATATATATATATATATATATATATATATATATATAATATGAACTATCATCAATCCCCTACTATATCATACCATGTGAAGAATGCACAAGAAGAAAGTAAAAATAAAAAATTGGGTCAACATGGAATGGGGAATGCCCCCAATGCTTTGCATCATCCCCAATTTATAAAAAATCAATCACAAACATGGAAGAATGATGATACAAATAGAAGAAGGTTTATGACACAAAAAGTACTCCTATATCCAAGCACCAACAAGGGTGACAAGGGTCATCCAGGAACACATAGAAAAATCATGGGAGAACACATCACAACACACAAATTTAATTTAAGATAATAGAAGAGGCCTCCCCTAATATTGGTCGACCAAGAGGTCATCCAGCTTCCCAATAGAACTTCATAAGTTGAAGGAGGATGAGCTTGCAGTGAATGGATGTTAAGAGGAGGAGCCGACCCTCCCACAATAAGGGCTAAGGAAGAAGGCCTTGCAGGGTCTTCTCTATTAGGATTTATGGAGCTATGGTCATTGGTTTTGAAGATCGCGACAAGGCTGAAACTTCATTCAAAGAGTTAAACATGCACTTGAGTTCTATGTCATACCTCAATAGACAAAAAGGCTACACGAGAGATTCATTGTTAGGATCACCGAGTGACACGAGAGTGGTAGCGAACACAAGGGAAGTTAGGTTAGTTCCATTACTAGGACATAACAAGCTAGCATGGGACCACCTTTTGGAGAAGGTGGGCTCCTCTTACATCCTCCATTGATGGAAGGACCACCCTCCACCTTCTCTCATCGAGGGATGTGAACTCCCACATATGAGGAGGAGAAAACCACAATAGATACTACTAAAGTTTTTAGCATATCCATGGGCTTCAAGAAATGAGGGACATCTAGAAGGGACATCAATAAGGGCGGCTCCACCGAAGGAGTGATGAACACGTACACCTTTTTGGGATCAGGTGCATTCATAGTGGGAACTAAAAGTTAGACTAAACTAGGTTGAATGGAAGTAGAGGGGAGGAGAGAGGAGGATTCATTAGGAGGCCCTGAAGTAGGGGTAGTAATCTCCTCTTCCTTCCTCTGCAAGGCAACCTACTTAGCCGCAAGAGCCTTTAGCTAGTGCTTGTGCTCATGTGCAAGGCAGTTTCTTCGACTCTTCAAGCTAGAGGCTAGAGGCTGCAAAGGGATGGAAGGATCCTGCTCAGCCATAAGAGTGTCCACCACAACTATTTCTAGTAGAGGGAAAAGCTCCTAAATGGGAGTAGGAGGAATAGGTTGAGAAAAAGTGTAGGGTGTTAGCTCTAATGCCTCAGCAGTGGGCCTCTTTCCATTTACTACCTTGGGAATAGAAGTGGTAGGAGGTTGTGGAGGCTAGGACATAGAATATTCCCCATGGGGACCTTTCTTCCTGCCATATTGAATGGGCCAAGGGTTAGTGAGCAAAACAAGAAGCTCAAAGATAAGATGTCACATACGTGGAACAAAATATAATGGCACCATGGTAAGGAGAGGAGTGTTAAACTGAACAACGAAAGAGGAAGAAGGAGGATATCGAGATGAGTTCCCTTCTTCCCTTCTATGTGCCTTAGTGGCATCACTATCAGCTTTTAAGCAAGCCCTATGTGAAACAACATAAGGTGATGGAGGGTATCTCACTCTTGATGTTAAGTTCCATCTCTTGTAATTTTAATAAGTTTAGTATAAGAGGTCCTTCCTAGGTGGAAGAGGACCAATAGACATTGGCCAAGAGTAATCCAAGGAGTAACTACCATATACAATTGATGGTTTATAACTAGTGTCATGAATCACATGCAGGGAACCCTCATGGATAAATTTTAAACAATTATGCACAACCAAGGGTACTACATTCATAGATACTAACTAGGGGATACCTAGCTTCACTTCGAAGAGTTCAAATCCAGGGATTATGTTGAACAAAAGTTTCACAAATTTAGGTCCAACCAAAATTGACAAGGCAATACTACCTAGAGGAGGTACAAAAAGTCTGTCATGCATGCAGATGGTGCTCATAGGTGCATCGTACCCATTTTTATGTAGAAATTTGATTAGCATGATCTCCTTAGTTATGATATTTACTTGAGATGTTGGATCAATGAGAACACCTACTATGATGTTTCCATTGATTCATGAAGGGATGTAGAGAGGAGATGGCTCTCTATTAAATCCCATTGAAAGATCCTGTGAGGAAAATTTCATACCAGTACCACTGCTCACAGGCTACGTAAAGGGGATAGGTTGATGTGGGAAAGAGGCCATCACATGCACTAAACAACACTCTCAGAAAGCTCTCTAAAGGTTTCAAGATAGGACAGTGACCCAATTAAGGTTTCATTAAGAAACACTTTTAGAACCTTCCAACTTGCCTACTAGGAGTCATAGGTTGGGTTGCAAGGCGAATTCCTCACAACACCCACACCTACAACACTCCTAGATTATGAGGAAAGGGACTTTCAATATTGAAAAATAGAACCAAAATGGTTCATGTTGGGTTCACCAAAAATGTAAGAGAGGAGGACCAACCATGTCAAGGCCCTAGGTCAAGGAGAGCCCAGAGTGGAGGGCTTCCCTATGTTACCTCATTCTAAAGGGATATTTTCAAAATAAGGGATGAGAATGATGAGGACTATAAAGTAAATTAATCACCTTTTAGACCCAAACCTTTTTTTTGGCTACATGAGTTGGTTTTTGAAGTCAGTACTTTGCCTCAGACAACTCTTTGTCCAAGGATGATAGTGCAATTTTGGGCATCTCTTAGGTGCACTGACATCTGTACAATTAGAAAATAGTGAATCGCAGTATGAACTACTCAAAAACTAACTAATCAACCTAGCCAGTTATTTTTTTTGGAAAAAAATAATAATAAAGTAGGATAGATATAAACGAAGATGATAAAGTAGGTAGATAAGAGATAAAGTAATAAAGATAATCTCACCAAAATGCACATTCATTAGCTAGCTTCACATGTTCTTTCACCTACACATAAGAAAGGGGAAAATTATTGGGGTTGTATAGGGGTCTACCTCAGTTAGACCCTTGTTTTGGTGTTTCCACCTCCACGGACAACTAGATAGCAATCAGAGAAAAATATGCGATAAAGAAGTAAAGAAGGAAGGAATGCAAATAACACTACAAATTAGTAAAGAGCTACTCAACCAAATTACAGAGAGGAGTGAAACATTACCACCTCCACCAAGAGCTCACTAGCCAATGGAGGAGAAAGAAGGCTTGAAAACTCACCACAACCTCAACTATGATGAAGGGAGGTCTTGCAAAACCTCAAGCCTATGCTGTAATGGCTTGCTTCACACTTGCTTTATAGAGTTGATGGAGTGTTGAAGAATGTTGGAAGTTCTTGAGAATGGAGAGAAAACATAGAGATTTCCAAAAGAGATGAGTTGAATGAAGAATGGATGAATTTGTAGGAGAAGAGGGAAGAATTTACCATTTTTAGGGTCGGTCGGTTGAAGAGGGACGTTACGAATTGACTCCAAGTGAAAGTGTAACACCTCTATCAACTTCAGATGCAATAATCCATTAGAAATGTAAGCGATCCATACAAAAAATTGTGTGCCATGATTGTGTCCCCAAAAAATATTCTTCTACTAAAACAAAGGACAAATGCCAAGTGGAAGGAAGTCAGCCAACTGATGTGGAATTTTGACTTCGGATTTGGTTTTCTAAGGTGAGGATGTGTAAAAGGGGAATTTGTGTAAGGGGTACAAATTTTCTCCTATACAGATAGATGGAGAGTAAAAATGAACTATACTTTGTTAGTCAACAAAAGAAGAGAATATTTCCTTCTTTACCTTTTTCATTTGGAGGGTTCACATTTGAGATAAAAGCATTCACTATGGTACATGAACTTTAAAAAGATGATGTTGACTCTCACTGGTAATATGACCCATGTGGCATCATTAAAGAAAGGCTTGTGGCCAATAAGAATGTAACAAGTATAATTGAACATGAAATTAAACCCTTTCTAGAAATATTTAAAATAAGAATTCATGGGATGTGGTAAAATAATTAGTGGAGGAAATTCCTTCTCAGAACTTGGAATTCTTTTCAAAAAATTGTTAGAAAATATAATGGCATTGCACCAATAGAGAGAAGCATAGAAGTAAATTATGAGGTATGATAATTTTGATATTAAAGTTGGCTGGCCATCTACTTCAATAAAAATGCCAGATTGTCTACAAAGAGCTTGTATAGATGAAAATTGGACACCATAAAAAGCTACTTCCTTTTGGTGTACGAGGAAGGATCAAGGTGAACCAAAAACTAGTGCAGTGTTTCAAAAAATCTCAAAAGATGATGAGTTTAACAATTTGTGGAATAAAGAGCATCCACCTTATGTTCAAGAAATTGATAATGAATCCCATGATGATAGGGAAGAACAAAGTGTATAATATTCAAGGAAAGTAAAATGTAGTTTAAGTGAGAAAAAAAAACAAACATATACTTCAGGAGCAACCATAACTAAAAAATGACTTATGAAGGTGGTTGTTTAGGGTCAAAAGGACAAGGAATTTTGGTACCAATAGAGGTAGGATATAGAAAACCTACTAATTTCCAAGGAATTGGAGCTGATGAAAAATCCAAAGGGCATACAATGACAAGCAAAAAAATGCATTTTGTTACATCTTCAAATCCTCATGGTCAAATACTATCAAAACCAAGACATGGTGGAGAATCTAGTGAAACTAGCACTTCCACTGGTGGTGATGGTATGGGTAGTAGTAGTAATAGTGGTAAACATGTGCTACAACAAAAAAATGCATCCAAGAAACCAACTATAGAATATACTAAACAAACACCCAATGATAAAGGTATTTTGAAAAAGGGATTTGTAGTATCATAAAATTGTACCTAGTCACAATTTCACACTTGTTCATTTAGCCCACTACATTTATGGTGACCCACTGTATTAATGAAATAAACCTAAGTTATATTTTCATAATTTTAACTTGATAGGGGAAAACGATGAAGCATTAGCATCCCATATACCTCATTCTTGTGAAGTTTTGAGTAGGATAGTTGCACAACATGCAAATGTCCACATGATGTGCTAACATCCCATAACTTTTCAAGATTCAAATGAGGGAATCTCATGTCCTTTTCCTATGACATGTGTCATTGCATAACAAATGCAAGCATAAAATCTCTTCTCACCCAACATCATAAAACTCCCTTTTTCAATATCATTCTCATTCATTCTTTCTCTCTTGCATTACTTCTCACTTGCTCTTATTCTATTCTCTCTTCTATATGTTTTATGATTCTCTCTTACTCTCTGTTGTGAATCTCTACTAGATTCTCATCTCAACAACAGTCAAGGCTCTCTTGCAAGAAAGCACAATGCATCTATCAATCCAAGAGGGGATCCACAAACTATTGATAATGCTCTCTTGTCTACTTTTCTTGTCTATTTACTATCATCTATTTTTCTCATCTATTACATTCATGATATGGGATCTCCTCCATAATGAGGTTTGTTTCTATCACACATTTTATATTTCATTTCATTTTGTCTATCTATATCTATTTTTCTATCCATGGAGGTGGAAACAACAAAATGGGGGTTTGACTAAGACAAGCCCCATAATAGCCCCAACATTTTTCCCTTTGTGTTCTATGTGCAGATGTATGGACTTATAGAGTTGGACATTACATATTTAAGGTAATTATTCTCTATTTTGATAGGGATGACAATGTGAGGCATATAAAATCTTTCAGCCCACTATCATCTATGGTTGAGGCTAAATCCTCATGGGGGAAAAATATGGTATTTCTAAGGTTTCTATTTCTATAATCTATAGCTTGTAATTTTAAAATCAATTTCTATTGATAAATAATTGTATCATTCTTGTTCTTGATAGCTTAGCATTTCATTTAATCTAGTTACTCAAATATTCTTTATTTTCTACCCTATCACCTGAGCTTTGCACTTTTATGTAACTAAGGGCTACTTTCTCCTTGAAGACTCTATTTATCTTGAGTATTGAGAGTGGAAAATCCCCTGCTTTACATTTTGGGTGAACTTGATTTGAATTAAATCATGTCAGATGTTTTTCTTGAAAAATTTAATACATTTGATAATGCATTATCGAAATAGGATTTTGATATGTTGGATGATTCCCTAGATGATTTCTTAGAGGTGTCTCCTTCTATCAAGAGATCTAATAAACACAATTCTTTATCTAAACCTTCATCTTCTTTGCAAGTCAAAGAATTCATGAATGTATTTTTTGTCTCTACCACCCATCAAAGGCCTAAGAGATTAGTCATTTATGTGACTCTAGCTAGCCCATCTCCTAAAAGGATTCATTCTATTCATGGGTCCTTGTCATAAATGACGTGACAAAACTTTGCACAAGATTCATACAATCTAAGACTCCCTCTTATAGAGAGGTATCCCATACTTACAATACTAGAAAAAATAAAAAATAAATAAAAATAAACCTAATTCTCTATCACCTTCTCAACCAAGCCTTCCTCAAGCACATAAACTTGCAACTAAGCCACATAGTGAGTATGATCTTGTCAAGGAACTTCACATTACTCTTGCCAAGATATCACTTTTGGATTTTCTTTCGACTACTTTAGTTTATCAAGGTATGCTTCAAGAATCCTTCCAAAAGATTCTATTGACTTCTTATACTAGGCCAATAGATGTTAATGTGCTAATAGATCATATTCATATAGATTCACTGAATATTATGTTCTATCTACATGAGCTCCCACCTTCAAAAGTACAAAAGCAAGAGGATCCTCTAATGATAATAATTAATTTTAACAATATTGGTACTAAGAATGCTCTCATTGACATTGGTTTGGCTCTCAATGTATGTAGCATTGATTTATTACCTAAAATTAAAATTAATTTGTCTTCTCTTGTTGCTTCTTCTTTATACTTTCATGGATTTGATAATGCCAGTCAAAAAGCCTTAGGAATGATAATATTTCCTTTGAGGTTGGGATCCATTATCATACCCACCTTGGTATGTCTTATGTCGAGTCCATTACCTTACAACATTATCTTGGGAAGACCATGGATTCATGATTTAGGAGCAGTCACTTCTACTTTGCATCACTCTATAAAATTTATTGTTAATAATGAAGTAATTATAATCAATGCTTACCCTAATTGGAAAATGATTGGAAAATTATAAATACATGGTAGTTGGAAAATGATTGGAAAATAAAAAATACATGTTTTAAACATGAACCCTAAGGTTGGGATGGTTGGGAGGAGATTGGAATGAAGAAATTTCAATTTTGCACTCTAAAAACTATATTTTTCTTACAAATTTCATTGTTCTTTTCATTTGTAGGAAATTTTAATTGCTTGTACAGATCAAAGAATTCCTATAATAGGATGAGGGATGAGACACATATCATTTTCATGTGGTTTGATTAATTTTTTTTGTGATTTGCAAAAGTTATAAGCATTTTGGTGAAAACAGCCTAGAACACTACCTAGGGTTTGCAATCACCTTTAAATGACCATAACTTGCGTTATACCCATGGGAAAAGGCTGAAAATTGGTAGAAAATTCTATCTTGGTTCCTTCTACTACCCTAAAAAATTTGGGCTCATTATTTTCACATGGGAAGAAGATCTCTTCACCAATCTACTTTCACAATCCCTATGACAGTCCAAAAAAACCCTCGTAGAAGTGGTTGTTTGAAAAAAATTTCATTGCAACTCATGGAAAATGATTTGGATTTGCATTTTTACTTGTCTCCAAGGTTTTTTAAATGCAGGTTCATATTGGGGGGCCAATTTAATTCATGGTTTGTTACTTGCATTGTAGGGGTGTGTCATATTGCTATGCTTGTTTGAGTAAGGGTTGAACCATGGTTGCATTCATTAATGGAAAAGTGTGCCTAGGTTGTGAGATGCATTGAGATAAAAAAAATTTGAGTCCAAAAAAAAAGTGTCTTTGTAGGGTTCTTTCAGGAAATTATAATGGAGTAAAATTGCACCCCTCACGATTTCACATACATTTTTGCATGCACTTTAGTGTCCAGTCCCTTAGCATCTTGAGTAGGCTGATTTTAGCCCTTGCATCAACCTTTTCCCTCCTTAGGATGCCCGAGCACCCATTTTTAGTAGATACCCTTGCATGTCAGCTTTGCATTGAACTTTGTGCCTTTCTAGTCCACATTGTTTTGTAGCATGACATGTCTAGACACTAGCATGCCACACAAATGTATATGAGTTGCGCTAGCATCCTGCGACATTTCAATGCTCAGATAACTATCTCCAAGCATGCTTGCCACTTGTCACCTCCTTTGGTTGGTGGTAATAGCTTGGAATTCTTTTGAAAAATTGTTAGAAAAAATAGTTACATTGTGCCAATAGAGAGAAGCATAGAAGTCAATTAAGAGGTATGATAATTTTGATATTGAAGTTGTTTGACCATCTACTTTAGTAAAAATGTTAGATTCTCTACAAAGAGCTTGTATAGATGAAAATTGGACACCATAAAAAGTTACTTTCTTTTGGTCTATGAGGAAGGACCTAGGTGAACCAAAAACTAGTGCAGTGTTTCAAGAGATCGCAAAAGATGACGAGTTTAACAATTTGTGGAATAAAGAGCATCCACCTTAAGTTCAAGAAATTGATAATGAATTTGATGATGATAGGGAAAAACAAAGTGTATAATATTCAAGGAAAGTAAAATGTGGTTTCAGTGGGAAAAAAAACAAACATATACTTCAGGGCGGTGTTTCAAAGAGATCATAAAAGATGATGAGTTTAACAATTTGTGGAATAAAGAAGGGAATCCACCTTAAGTTCAAAAGAAATTGATAATGAATCTAATGATGATAAAGGGAGGAAAGAACAAAGTGCTTATAATATTCAAGAAAAAGTAAAATGTGTTTTAAGTGAGGCTTTCTCTCACCAGGAGGCAATCATAACTAAAAGAGCTGACTTATAAGAGGTGTTTGTTTTAGGGTCAAAAGGATAAGAATTTGGGTACCAATAGGGTGAGCTATAGAAACCTACTACTAATTTCCAAGGCGTGGAGCTGATGAAAATATGAGAGGGAATACAATAACAAGTGAAAAAATTCATTTTACATTTCTTTAAAATCCTTATGGTCAAAATGCTATCTAGCCAACTAGGACATGGTGGAGAATCTAGTGCAACTAGCACTTCCACTGGTGGTGATGGTATGGGTAGTAGTAGTAATAGTGGTCAACATGTGCTACAATATAAAAATGCATGCAAGAGGCCAACTGTAGAATATACTAAACAAACACCCATTGATCAAGGTATTTTGAAGAAGTAAGGGATTTGTAGTATCATAAAATTGTACCCAGTCACAATTTCACGCGTACATTTAGCCTACTACATTTATAGTGACCCACACTATATTAATGACAAAACCAATGAGTTAGGAATTTCATAATTTTAACTGATAGGAGTAAAATAATGTTGACATTAGCATCTTATATACCTCATTCTTGTGAAGTTTGAGTAAGATAGTTGCACACAACATCGCAGTGTGTAGATGTGCTAATATCCCCTAAATTTTCAAGATTCAAATGAGGGAATCTATGTCCTTTTCCTATGACATGTGTCATTGTAGAAAGAATGCAAGCATAAAATCTCTTCTCACCCAACCTCATAAAAATCCTCTTTTCAATCTCATTCTCCTTCATTCTTTCTATCTTGCATTACTTCTCACTTGCTCTTATTCTATTCTCTCTTCTATATGTTTTATCATTATCTCTTACTCTCCATTGTGAAGCTCTACCAGATTCTCATCTCAACATCATTCAAGGCTATCTATCAAGAAAGCCCAATGAATCTATCAAGGGGAGCCATAGACTGTTGATAATGCTCTCTTGTCTACTTGTCTTTTCTATTTACTATAATCTATTTTTCTCATCTTTTACATTCATGATATGGGATCTCCTCCATAAGGAGGTTTGTTTCTATCACACATTTAATATTTCATTCCATTTTTTCTATCTATATCTAATATTTGGCTATCCATGGATGTGGAAACAAAAAAATGGGGGTTTGACTAAGACAAACCCCAAAAAAGCCCCAACATTTTTCCCTTTGTGTTCTATGTGCAGATGTATGGACTTATAGAGTTGGACATTACATATTTAAGGTATTTATTCTCTATTTTGATAGGGATGATAGTGTGAGGCATAGATGTTCTTGTGGCCCGCTATCATCTAGGGTTGAGGCTAAATCCTTATGGGGGAAAAATATGGTATTTCTAATGTCTCTATTTCTATAATCTATAGCTTGTAATTTTAAAATCAGTTTCTATTGTTAAATAGTTTTATCATTCTTGTTCTTGATAGCTTAGCATTTCATTTAATCTAGTTATTCAAATATACTTTATTTTCTACCCTATCACCTAAAATTTGCACTTTTATGTAACTAAAGGATACTTTCTCCTTGTAGACTCTATTTATCTTGAGTATTGAGAGTAGCAAATCCCCTCCTTTACATTTTGGGTGAACTTGACGTGAATGAAATCATGTCAAATGTTTTTATTGAAAAATTTAATGCATTTGATAATGCATTATCTAAATAGGATTTTGATATGTTGGATGATGCCCTAGATGATTTCTTAGAGGTGTCTCCTTCTATCCAAATATTTAATAAATAAAATTCTTTATCTAAACCTTCATCTTCTTTGCAAGTCAAAGAATCCATGAATGTATTTTTTTTTCTCTACCACCACTCAGAGGCCTAAGAGATCAGTCATTTACATGACTCGATCTAGCCCATCTCCTAAAAGGATTCATTCTATTCATCAGGTCCTTGTCATAAATGACATGATGAACCTTTGCACAAGATTCATACAATATAAGGCTCCCTCTTATAGAGAGGTATCCCATACTTACAATACTAGAACAAATTATTTTTTTAAAATAAACCTAATTCTCTATCACCTTCTCAACCAAGCCTTCCTCAAGCACCTAAACTTGCAACTAAGCCACCTAGTGAGTATGATCTTGTCGAGGAACTTCACATTACTCTTTCCAAGATCTCACTTTTGGATTTTCTTTAGAATACTTCGGTTTATCAATGTATGCTTCAAGAATCCTTCCAAAATATTATATTGGCTTCTTCTGCTAGGACAATAGATGTTAATGTGCTAATAGATCATATTCCTATAGATTAACTGAATATTATGTTCTATCTACATGAGCTCCCACCTTCGAAAGTACAAAAGAAAGTGGATCCTCTAATGATAATAATTAATATTAATAATATTGGTACTGAGAATGCTCTCATTGACATTGGTTTGGATGTCAATGTATGTAGCATTGATTTGTTACCTAAAATTAAAATTAATTTGTCTTCTCTTGTTGCTTCTTTATACATTCATGTATTTGATAATGCTAGTCAAAAATCCTTAGGAAAGATAATATTTCCTTTGAGGTTGGGACCCATTATCATACCCACCTTGGTATATCTTATGCCGATTCCATTACCTTCCAACATTCTCTTGGGAAGACCATGGATTCATGATTTAGGAGCAGTAACTTCTACTTTGCATCGCTCTATAAAATTTATTGTTAATACTGAAGTAATTATAATCAATGCCTAGCTTGATGCCATAAAATTGTGTGAAATGATAGTTGTTGGTAAGGCCTCAATCGCTCCTAATCTTAATAATTTTATTCCTTCATTATCTTCTAATGCATTGAAATATACTACTATGTTTCCTATTACAAAGGCTTCCCTTGAGACATATGTCCCTAAAGAATATCACCTTGAAGAAGAGAATCTTAAGTCTACCCCTTCTATGTCTTCTTCTAAATCAAACTCATGTCTTGGTTATGATTGGGGATCCTTTGAATTTTTTTAATCCTAAATTGGGGAGCAAAAATTCAATCTCATGCACCTATAAATTTTGAGAATATGATACACCTCCATTAAGAAAACTAATTGTTCCCCAATTAAGGAAGAAGATTGTGCTCTTGCTGAGGAGGATGATCACACCCCTGCTAGGGAAGATAATCATGCTTCTATTAAGGAGTCTAGTGTTTTTATTCCCATTGAGTATGATGGTTATTATCTTGTAATGGAGTGTGATACTCATAGCTAGGATCATGCTCTTTAAGTTGATCTTCCTCCTTTCTAGGAATTGTAAACACATTATGATCCAAGTTTCAATATCTTGTCTAAATATAGGTATGGAGGTAAGTTTTGTGGAGATAATAAACAAGGAATTAAAGTTCCCATAGAGTTGTATTCTTGTGGGTATAAAATTGGTCTTGGATTCCATCACAAGAAGTCTAAGGTGAAACCATTGTTGAATGTCACCATGATTTTTGTTGAACCTTCTTCAAATAAATTAATTCATCTTGAATTTTCTAAAAACAAAGTAGAATATAATGAAGTTGCTCTAGATTTTTCTCTTCAGAGGAAGCATTAGAAGAATTCTTAGGTTCCTAATATCACATACCTTCTTATCACCATAAGTGATAATTCTCAT
>VDFB02002428.1:0-26664 GCA_007258455.2 Sequoia sempervirens | reverse complement strand
TTCTGAGGAGTCATTTGAACAAGATCCAAAGGGAAGGACAAGGTGAGCTCTCCTTTTAAAATCAAGGTTAAAGATGTTCAAGTGGAGGAAGCTTAGGAAATAGGAAAACAAAGAAAACCTATTGCCAAGAAAAGGGGCACACTTCAAAGGCTAAGAAGCCTAGAAAAGAGGAAGCTGAAAAGAAAGATCCTGAGGTTAGTGCTTATGTGCCTAAAAGAAGAAGAATTGTAAGATTGTCACAAAAGGTAAGCTCCAAGGATGGGGAAGAAATTAACCCACCTGTGATAAATGTGGAAAGCTCAGGAGAAAGGATAAGTATATACAAGGAAATCAAGAACTCCTTCTCCTAAGGATAGTGTGCCAAAGGAAGATCCTCATCTGATTACTTCTCATGCAGAACAACATGACGATGCCCCTTCTTCCCATGAAGCTCACGAGGAACCAGGTGAATCCAAGGAAGTTGAGGATCATAAAGATACAGAAAGGGAAGAATTTCAAGAGGGTGAGCTCTATAATGCTAAGGCAGAAATAGAAAAGGTGATGCAGTCTCCCATGGTTACATATGAAGATTCACCTATTAAAACTGAAGAAGTTGGACCTCCTCAAAGAGAAGTATCGGTTGAGGTTCCATCACTTGTGCATAGAGAAGAGCATACTAGAGAAAAAGAAGATAGAGCTGATGAGACTCTTGAGAAGTAGGATTTGAATGAGGAAGCGCCTAAGGACCAATAGGGGGAAGTTGAACAGAGTGAAACACAATCAGAATCTCCTGTCCTAGGTTGGTTGGAAAGAGAATTGAAAAGAAAAAAAATTGTTGTGGATGACACCCCTCCCAATTGGGATGACTTGCTGGCAAACATAGGAAAGGGAAAAGGAAAGAAGAAAGCCAAGGTTATTTTTAGGATTGAAAGAGATGAGGCCAAAAAAAGGGTAGTCCACATTACTACTCCTGCTCTGGATAAGAACAGATGTGAGGTCACTGGAAGTGATTACAATATACTGACTATCAGCTTAGGGCCTACTTCCATGGAGAAGTATATTGAAGAATATTAAGGTTCAAGTGTAGCAATCTTGGGTAGGTTGAGGAAAGAAGTGAAGACTAAGCAAGAGCTAAAGAAGGAGAATGAGAGATTAAAGAAGTACTTGTAGGACTTGATGATGCCCTTGTAATCTATTGGCTCCTCATCTTCTCCTGTGAGCTTGCTACCACAAGAGACCATAATTGAGTTGGAAAGAATGAAGGCCACTACTATTACTACTACAAACTGGCTACAAGGAGTGCAAACTAAGGGAAATAATTCTATCAAGGAAATTATTTCAATTGGAGTAGATGCAATAAGGGCAATAGATTGGTTGAAGGATGTACTGGCTCAAGATAAAGAGGATGTAGACCTCCTGTTGTAGAAAACTAGAACCATCATGGAGTATACCAAAGATAAGCTTGTGAATGATGGAATTCTCTCTTCCTCCAAAGCTGTAGAACCTTGGGAATGGTTTGAAGCTTTGCAAATAAGACAAAAGGTTCTGAAGAAGATATATAAGCAGAGCAGGAAAATTGAGGATACTCTAACCGGTATCTATAATGGATGCATTTCTTTCTTTGAGATCATGACAGGGAAAAGGAAGTTTGCACCGAAGCATTTGAGCTTAGAATAGTTGAGAAAATGGTGGCAAGATGTATATTCTCTAGCTAGTGAAGATCCAGTTACTGAACATCAATTGGATGATGTGGCTACTTATATTTCAGTTATTGAGAAATATCAAACCTATAAGGTTGAGTGGGATAAGTCAGTGGAGCAATCAAGAGAAAATATTGAATCAATTGGAAGGAGACTTAAAGTGTTTCCTCTGCCACCTATAGCCGACTTGGATAAAATAATTTTGATGGTGCATGATATGGTGGATCAAAATAAAGACAAAGGGGAAGGTAGTTAATGCTGGGCCACATCAGAATTTGTGCATTCCTATTATTTTGCATGCATTGGTCCAAACTATTTTGGAGATCCCAAGCCGACCTGGATGAAGTTCAAGCATTTAATGCATAGTTTATTTTATTTTGAATTTCTCTTGGCTGACTTGTTTTGTGGACAATTATTATTGTAAACCCTAGCTAGGCCGACATATCTTGGGGGTTTCTATTAATATGGCATTTTGCCTCATTTTTAAGGGCTAGATAGGTAGACAGATAGATAGTTTTGATGCTAGAGCAAATTAAGTAGTAGAGCAAGAGTTAGAAGTTAGTTCATTTTCAAGCAAGTGTTGTAACAAAATACTAGAATTGTTGCTACTCTAGGTGATTCAATACAATTGGAGACATTGTGCTTTTAGTGAATTCTCTTGTGTTGATTTGTCTTGCATGGTTCTTGTGATTCTATCTTTGGAATTGCTTAAGTTATTTGATAAATGCATTACGTTTAATGTTAGATAAATTGATAGTGTTTATGATTCAGTACTTTAAGTGTTGCAACAATATTTGGTCCATACTTTTCGCAACAAACTGATTGTTAGTTGCTTTGTAAAGTTAGCCTAGACTTTTATATTCATTGTGCTTAGTTCAATTGTGGAGGTTTATTCATTTCGATTGCAATAGGATTGTTTTGAATGAACATTCATGATCTCAAAATATTTAACACCTTAGAAGATTGCACTATTTCTATAAGATTGCAGATCCATCTGGGTCAAGTAGAAATTAGTTTATGAGGGATTGGTCCATTTCAAGTGTTTTGTCATTTGCATTGTTAATCTTAGGAGTAGTGTTAAATTTAGAAATCTCTTTGAAACCCTTATATTTTGTTATTTCTTTTATCATTTGGGTTAGATTTAGGATTGAAGTATCATCATATTGTTAGATTTGGTAAATTAAAGATTCAGTATTTTCTTGTAGTAAGGTCCCATTGTGATTACCAGCATTTTCACATTTATCATTGAGTTGTTTATGCATTGTCAAGACCTGACATTAGAGACCTTGGGGTTATCTCTTGAGGCTTGCTAATAGAGATTTACCTTTCAAGAGAGATAGGAAATTATATTCTATTTGAGTTGTGTTGTGTAGAAAACACCATCAACAAGACTCAATCCTTCACTATACATGCTTGAATTAGCAAAGCAAGGGGCTAAACTCCCCTTCAATTTCGATGTGAGCACTATTGTGGAACCATCTTTTTGGATCATGCCCCCAATCTCATTCACTACCCCCATTTCATCTACACCTCCATTCCAAAGCATCACTCAAAACATCCTGCAAATTACATCATCTATTGCTCCAACACAACCCATTGTTAACAAGGGAAGTGCATTTATCAATGCATTGCAAACACATCCCCTCATAAAAAATCAAGATTTGGATGCAAACACCATCTTGGAACAATCCATACCCCAAAATCATCACATCCATATGTCCCTCTCACCTTTCATGATCTAAATGACTCATCATCATCATTTCATACAAAACCCCAAACCTCTCTCCCCATAACCTCACAAGGAGAAGGTGATTTATTTGGATCAGGGGGCATTTTTGACACTACATCTTCATCACTCCCTCAAGGGAGTATGCCACTCACATTTCCACCACTTCCACCATTTCCATCAATATACACATTAGCTCTTGGTTTAGGACTTCCCCCTTTACCAAACATCAATCAACAAAATCAAATCAACCCACCAAGCATCAATCAAAGCATCATACTGAATCCTCCCACCTTGCCATCGATATCGCAACAACAAATGGAAACCATCTTGATAATGCAAACCACCACCATCACATCATCAGCTATCCCCCAAACATCTTAAAACATGGTCTCTCAAGGACCAAGCATATCAATCACACCGTCTACCACTCAAAACCCAATTATCAATATGACGGTGCCTCTCATCACCACAACAAGAACCATTCAAAATCAACCTCCACCACCACCACCACCAATCTCAAATACATCAAGCCAATATAGTATTGTGTTGCAAGCTACTCAATAGGATTCCTATCAGAAGGAACTCCAACAAATCTAAAACCGACAAGCTACACAACTAGTTGCTTAGCAAGATTCCCAAGTTGCTTAAGACACAAAGCAAGCACTACAAGCACAACAAGCACAACAGGCTGCACACGCCCAAGCCTTATTGCAACAACAACAACAAGTTTATCAAGCTACTCAGGTTGCACAAGCTACACAAGCTCAAGCTCAGGCTCAAGCCCAATTCCAAGCACAAGATCAAGCTCAGGCTCAAGCCTAAGTGCAAGCTCAAGCACAAGAACAAGTGCAAGTAGAGGCATAAGCACAATACCTTATAGAACAACAAGCAGCCCAACAACAAGCATATCAGCAAGCACTAAAAAAATACCAAGAACAACAAGAAACAACTCGATTAGCAACCCAACAACAAGCATTGTTGGTGCAACAATAATAACAACAAGCTCAACAATAGGCACTATTAGCGCAATAGCAACAAGACCAACAAAAAGTGTTGTTGGTACAACAACAACTGCAAGCATATTTGGCACAATATAATGTGAAAACACCATCCATCAACATACCAACCAATCCACCCATTCAACCAACAATTGAACCACAACATAACACTTTCATCCCACCCCCTGATCCACAAAATGATGTCACAACACAAATCAAGTTTCTCTCACAACAGGTGCTTGACCTTCAATCAGGGAGAACCAAAAAAACACCCAACAAATTGTATCCTTATCCATTCGATAGGAGTCTTGTAATGAAACCATTCCCAAAGGGATTTGAGATCCCCAAATTTGACAAATATTGTAGGACGGGAAACCCTAAAGATCACATCAAGGAGTTCTAGGTTCATTGCATGGAATTCATGTATGATGATACTTATCTAATGTGGTTGTTTCCTATAAGTTTAGCTGGCCATGCCATTAAATGGTTCTCTTGCCTTCCTTTAGGCATCAAGAAATTCCAAGAAATAGTAGAAGCATTCATCAAAAATTATGCATTTAATATTGGTATGGATGTCAGTCTAGAGGAGCTATCGGCTATGAAACAAGGTAAGAATGACTCATTTGCTTCTTTCCTACAATGATGGAAATCCAAGGCCAATTAGAGAAAATGGGTTATGCTAGAGGAACAAGAAGTTTGCACTATCATATCCACCCTTGAGAGATCCTTGGCATTCCATCTTAAAGTGCAAGGTATCACCACATAGGACCAGTTGATCTCCAAGGTGCTCAACATCGAACGAGCCCTTATGACACAACCTAGAGGATCACCTACATATCTCGAATAGCAAAGCAATCGCCCATCCACTAGTTAGAATGAAAAACCTAGCACATGGGAAAAGAATAGAAATGTTACCAACGATGGTGTTGTCAATGCCAAAATTGCCATCAACACCCCTCAGCAAAACACACCCGCACCGCAATAGCAATCAAAACAACCATCAAGCTAACACAACATAATAGCCAAACAATCAAGTGATCAACAACATCAATGATCAAAGGGGACTACCCCAGTGAAACAAAAACTCCCCCAAGTGGAAGTACACTACCCTTGGGGAGCCACTCAAGGTTATCATGAAGAAATTAATAAATGAAAACCTCATCAAGGCTCCCACCTATGAGAATTACTAGGAACCATATGTCAAACCACCCCGGTACAATGAAAATCAGCTCTATGACTTCCAAAAAATCAAAGGGAACACCACTAACAGTTGCATGATTTTGAAAAACCTAATCCAAGACCTCATTGATCAAAAAATCATAAATGTGGAGCAGCCAACAAGAAATCAGAACCTCAAAATATACATAATATGATGCCTAACCATAACAACAAAGGGAACAATAAAATTGATAAGGAGAAGGGTACCTTCAAGAGCATGAATCATGTGTACGACCATGCCATCACATCTCTAGATGAATATTGTGCTACTATCACCATCAAAGGATCCCATGTTGATTGTGGAGTCACCACAAGAGGTGACAAAATCATCATTGCAGGATCATCTCATCCAAACAGAGCACCTGCACCCAACCCAAGATCTATTCCTAGTGGTTACAATGTCCTTGATCAACATAAAAGAACCCCAACACAAATCTCCATCATGGAGTTGCTAAAAATTTCATCCACCCACAAGAAAATCCTTGAGGAAGCATTGGCTTCATCCACTGTCCTCACAGATCTTGATGCAGAACAATTCCAAGCTATGGTCAGAAACATATTCACCTTGAAACTCCTTATGTTCTATGATCAATATTTTCCCGCTCAGCCATCTCACAACTGTGCAATCCATTTAGAGGTCCTAGTGCATAAAAATAAAGTCAAGCAAGTCTTGGTGGATGGAGGTGCAAGTTTGAATATTTGTTCCCTCAAGCTCATTAAGAACCTAAAAATCTCAGAGGATTCCATTGAAAAAGGAAAATTTATTATAATCAGGGTGTATGATGATCAAGAAAGAGTGTCCCAAGGCATAATTCAACTCCCTCTTCAAGTAGGGATAGCTATCATGGAGACCACCTATCGGGTCCTAGACCTCAACTTGCCTAATAACATTCTCCTAGGACATTCGTGGATCCATGCAATGCAAGCAGTAGCATCAACCTTCCATCAATGTGTCAAATTCACATATGAAGGCCAAGAGGTCACCATCCATGGATATCTTGAACCATTCTCTTACTGGAAGAACCTAAAGGAAAAATACTACAAGATTCCTCAAGTTCCTAAAAATGATGAAGGCCCATCAACACCATACATTGATCCAGCCACTCTCGTTTCCACTTCTGTGATAGAGACACCCACCACTCCCACCATCCCCACCATCTCTAATATAAAATTCATCATCTAGGACAATGGTTGCAGAAACTATACGAACCCCAAAAATGCTTTTGTGGTAGGAGAGTTACCACAATCTCCTAGATCATGAGGACGATCACAATCAAATGAAACCTTCACATCCCAAACACCCACTGAAGGATATTCCAACTTCAGAAGTTGGGGAGATCTCAACTAAGAAGTAATAGAGGAGGACCCATCCCATCTCCTATACCAAGACAATAGACCGACAGCTGATCTACCGGTGGATGACAACAACAAAGGTTTGCAAATGATGCTTGTAATGGGCTATGATAGAAACCAGAAACTAGGGAAAAATGACAATGTGATTCTAATACCCATCATTTCAAAGATATGAATGAGAAATCTTGGCCTTGGATGTAATCCTCCAAGTATAACCATATGTGTCCAAAATCCCCCAGTTAGGAAAGTCAAAACTCCTCAACAATTAGCAGTTGAACTTCACTTACCCGTATCTATAGGTTGAGTCATAAACAACTTCACATTTGACAAAACTAACGTCTATAGTAGTAGTGATGATGAAGATCCCATAACAAACCTACCCATGCTCTTTGAGGAAACCACCCTTCTCATGATTAGTACTATGTCATTTGAGCCCACTGACCATCAAAACCATGAAATCTGCCTAGTTTGAGCCCACGACCAATGAGCACTCTCAAAATTAATGGGATTGCAGGATAATATTTCATGTGGGGATCACAAATCAAGATTCATCATTAACCTAGATACATAGGCATACTATGGGGAAATGATTGAATCCCTCAGTTGCAAAAGTGAAAAACTAAAAATAATCTCTAGGTCCTTGAGTGAAAACCACACTGTGGCATTCTTCGACCCAAAAATAGTAAAAAGAAAGGACACATCCGATGGTGAAAACCTCTCTAAGATGCCTAAGAATGGGGGATTCAATCTTCCTCTCAGAGCTCTCCAATAGAAAAAATCAGCTGTCCTAGCTAAAAAATGCAATCCAGTTAACTTGAGAACAAAGGAGACCCCACACATCACATTCTATGTAGAGTCATTGTTGTCAGAGGAACATGAGCTCTTGGATGCCTTTTTAAGAGAATGAAAAAGCTAAATTTTCATGGAGCTATGCAAAAATTCCTAGGCTCAATCTAGAGATTGTGGTCCATCACCTAGTAGTCTACCCTGAAGCAAATCCTATCCAACAAAAATTGAGAAAAAAGCATCCTCAGATTACCCTACTAGTCAAAATGGAATTGAAAAAGCTACTTGACGATGGATTTATATGACCAATCAACTACCCAGAGTGGGTTTCAAATCTAGTTCCTATTTCAAAACCTAATGGGGGAATTTGAATTTGCACGTATTTCAGAGACCTAAACAAATCATGTCTGAAATATGATTTCTCATTGCCTAACATTGGCATGATTGTAGACATGATGGTGGAACACTAAATGCTTTCTTTGATGGACGGCTTTTCTGGGTACAACCAAATAATGATTGCGCAAGAGGACCAACACAAAAAGACATTCACTTGTCCATGGGGGACCTACTACTGGAACATGATGCCATTTTAGAGACCTAAACAAAGCATGTTTGAAAGATGATTTCCTGTTGCCTAACATTGACATGACTGTAGACATGACGGCGGGGCACAAAATGCTTTCTCTGATGGATGGTTTTTCTAGGTACAATCAAATAATGATTGTGAAAGAGGAGCAACACAAAATGACATTCACTTGTCCATGGGGGACCTACTGCTAGAACATGATGCCATTCGGCCTAAAGAATGTTGGGGCCACCTATCAAAGAGCCATGATGCTAATCTTCCATGACATAATCCACAAAACTATCAAAGATTATGTTGATGACATACTAGAAAAATCCAAGAAGAGATCATATAGCAATATTGAGTGCTATTTTTGATAGGTTGGAAGAATACAAGGTTTGTTTAAATCCAAAGAAGTGCATCTTTGGCATATAGTCAAGAAAACTACTGGGATACATAGTGTCAATGAGGGGTATTGAAATAGATCCAACAAAAGTGAAAGAAATTCTAGAGATGGAGGCACCCAAAACATTGAAACAGTTGAGAGGCCTCCAAGGAAGGATTTTGTCCATCCACAAATTCATAGCACAACTAGTAGACAAACAAATCCCTTATTCTCACCTACTCCACAAGGGGGTAGCATACAAATGGGATGACAAGTGTGAAGAAGCCTTCAACAAAATCAAAGAATATCTTCTCACACCTCTAGTCCTCATGCCACTGATCCCCAAAAATCTATTAATCCTCTATGTGTTAGCAACAACAACAGCCCTTGGAGCTCTCCTAGCTCAGCATGATGAAAATAGGACAGAAAGGGCCATCTACTATATCAGCAGAACAATGGTTGGGCATGATTTAAACTACTCATTCATCAAAAAAGAATGTCTAGCAGTAGTGTTTACTTCATAGAAATTCAAACATTACATGTTGGCACACAAAATCAAACTCATTGCCAAGATCGATCCCCTAAAGTACCTACTATCAAAGGCAATGCTCATAGGAAGGATGGAAAAATGGGTCATGATACTATCAGAGTATGACATTGAATATGTGGAGAAAAAAGCAATCAAAGGCTAGGTAATAGCAGATCAACTTGCAGAAGCACCCATGTATTCAGAGAATCCACTCATATCAGAGTTTCCCAATGAATCCATCTTCAATCTCAACGTGACAAGCACTGGAAACTCTACTTTGATGGTTCCTATCAGTATAATGAAAATATGATACTTCTGTGAATCCTTACATGCAAGGATACTCAATAATGAGTCCTTGCAAATCGATTCACAGCTCTCTATCCAAGAAGAGTAGGGATTGATATTGTGGCCCTCAGATTAACCCTGTTACCCCTGCAAATACAATCTCAGAACGAGAGATTCAAAGAGGAGAAGCAAGAATGCCAATCTCCATGAATCTTGTTCTTGCAATGCAACAATGAAAACTAATCTAAATGGCTGTAAAATGTAATAAACCAAACTAATTTATTGAAATGAAACTTAATCTACATGCAATGTCATAAATGAATTATTTTGCAAATTAATCTACTATGAAGATTAAGCTAAAATGTAATATTAAACTATATGCTCTAAAAATAAGATGCTTATATAATCAAACTAATGTAATCTCAAATGATAAAATTCAAATTTGTAGCATAAGTCCGATGTAAAAATTGTGATCTTTGAAATGAGAATGAGGGCTCATTTTATAGGCAAAAGTGGAATTGAAGGCAAATTCAGAAGCAATGTGGGATAAATAGAAAAATAGAAACAAATCTTGATTGGAATTCTTTTTAGTTTATTTCCCTTTTAACCTGATTTGTTTCCATTTTTCATCAGGATATTCTTGAGAGGATATTTCATTTATTTTATTTTATTTAAGATGATAATATCTCTTAAAATAAAATAAGATTATGTAATTTAGAAATGAATATTAATAAAATAAAATAAAATTATTTAATTAAAAATAGATTTAATTAAATAGCATCATTTTATTTAAGTAATATTAACTTCAATTAAATAACATTATTTTATTTATTAAAAGGGATTTATTTCTTTTGATTAAATAAAATTAATGAAGCATTCAAACCTTAGGGAAAATTGAAACATTTGAAATAGCTATGAATTGACTAAGAAATTTGATTTGAAAATGTGACAATCATTGATTCAAAAAGTTGATGTTGACAAATTAAATAAATGGGGCCCAAAGTCTAGGTGACCATTTTAGGTTGCATACACCTACATGCAACATGGATCAAGATTCGGTGTCTTCTTCATCACCCCATAGGGGGACTGTATACCTAGATCCTATAAATTGGCATTCCCATGCACTAATAACATTGCAGAATACAAGGATTTAACCATAGGTCTCAGAATAGTAGTGCAGTGGTGCATCATGACCCTCAAAGTATATGGAGACTCCTAGCTAATAATAAATCAAGTGAATGACAAGTATCAAACAAAGGATGATAAGCTAACTCCATACAAAATGTTGGTAGAGAGCCTCAAAGAATCATTCATTGATATCACATTTGAGTAGATTCCCAGAGCCAACAAGAAAGCAATAGATGCCATGGCAATGATTGGATCCCTACTGGATATCCCTCGCAATGTCCTAAAACATGAATTCTTGGTAGAGCAGCTTCTCATTCCTACATTTGACGTACCAAAGTCAGAATTTATGTGCAAAATCATTGGTCCCAGTGATCCCTAGTACCATTACATTTATACCTACTTACGAATAGGGATCCTACCTGCTAACTTACCCTCAAGCCTAAAAAGAACCTTTGTCAAGAAAGTATCCTGGTTTGTCATCCTAGGAAACACCCTTTACCGTAGGAGCATAGAAGGAACCTTATTACATTGTATAAACACTAAGGAGGCATTGACTGCCTTAACTGAGGTGCATAATTGTATTTGTGGTTCACACTCGAGTGGAATGACCTTGGCCAATAAATTGCTAAGGATGGGGTATTATTGGCCTACAGTTGAAAGAGAGGCACATGACTATGTCAAAAGGTGCCTATAATGTCAGTAGCATGGGGACCTTATCCATGCTCTAGCTCAAGAGCTTCATCCTATTGTCACACCATGGCCCTTTTCACAGTGGGGGCTTGATCTCATTGGAAAAATAACCCCCACCTCATCCAGTGGCCACAATTTTATCATAACCACCACTGAGTACTTTACCAAGTGGGTGGAAGCCATACCAATGACCTACATAACTAGAAAGCAGATATCAAAATTCATCTTGAACTACTTAATATGCCAATATAGTGTTCCCCAAGCCATTATCTTAGATAATGGGACACCTTTCAAGAATCAGGATGTTCATGACTTATGTGAAAAACTCAAAATCCAACATCTCTTTTCCACTCCGTATTATCCCCAAGAAAATGGCCAAGCAGAAATAACCAATAAAACCATTCTAAAAATCCTCAAAAAAGGTAGTCAATGACACAAGTCATGATTGGCATATGCAACTAAATCCTGCCCTCTAGGTCTATTGAACTAGCATTCGAACACCCACCGGTGCCACCCCATTCTCCCTAGTCTACGGATCAGAAGCCATATTACCAATCGAGATCGAGCTCCCATTGCTAAGAATATCACTGCAAAACCTCATCACATATGAAGAATACCAAGTATCAAGACTAAATTAGCTAGAGCTACTAGATGAGTGGCATATGGATGCCTTAAACCATTTGCAAGTCTATCAGAACTGACTCAAGAGGAGCTATAACAAGAAGATCAAGAGTCAGAAATTCTAGGTTGGAGAACTTGTCATAAAGGAGATCAGATGAACTCCCCAAACCCAAATGGGAAAGGAAAATTTGAACCTAACTGGTTGGGACCATTCATCATCACAACAAGCTATAAGTCAGGGGCATATCAGTTATCAACACCCAAAGGGGAACCTCTGTAGGAGCCCATGAACAACTCCCATCTTAAAAAAATTATGCCTAATCTTTCAAGGTATAGAACCAAAAATCCAAAAAATCATAAAAAGTCCTAAAAAAATGGTTACCTTGATGAAAACCTGGCAAACAGGTGTCTTGGTGACAACAAAAAATCAAAAATGAAAAAAATCCAAAAATCAGAAAAAGTATCAAAAACAAAAGAGAAAAATTGTCCTCTAGTGAAAACCACTTCGGTGGTACTTTGGGAAAGTACCTTGGTGAAAACCTGGCAAATAGACACCTTGCATAAATAAGCACTTTCCATCCACCAGGATCTTCATGGATTTTTTTGCATCATCCCTTCATTATGCTTCCATCATCCATCACATTCCATATCACCATCCATCAACCATCACATTTGCATCATAGCTTGGTCCTATGTTCATATCATGATCCCTCTTAGTACTACTCAGCCCATCCTTAAGGTCAGTTTTTCCTACCTTTATTAGAGTAGTCTATTGCTTCACGCTGGGGGAATGTTCTCATCAGATTGGATTCATGTATATTCTTGAAGTCCCTAAATCAAAAAATCCAAAAACATCATAAAATCAAAAAATCCAAAAACATCCAAATCATATCAAAAATCCAAAAACAGGTCAAAAAGTCAGTCAAAAAGTAAAAAAACAAACTTTTCTTGTCAAACTATGGGTCTCTGAGCCTTGAACATAGGCAAGGTTGATCTTTGATCATCCCTCGAGACACTTAGGTCAGTCATTTAGGAGTCCATCATAATAAAATGGTAGTCCATTTGTTCATATCTCATCAATAATCGAGTAAATTCCAGTCAAACTACATGGTCTCTGCATGTATAACATAGACAAGGATAATATTTTGATCAGCCCCCGAGGCCCTTAAGATAGGTCTTTAGATAGATCTCTTAGTCAAAATTTCAGAAAACCCCAAAACATTGAAAAATCCAAAAAATCAGAACATTTGTAAAATCTTGAAAATACCAAAAATAGCCTCAAAACATTTCAAAAAAGATCAAAAACATTCAAAAAACCCAAAAAAATCCATCTATCCCCATCTCCCTTTCACCCGGAATAATATCATCCATAATAAATCAATCATCATCCCCAACTTTTGGTAAAACAATTGGAAATAAGTCTAGCAGATCAAAAGTGAAAACTTAAATGTCAAAATCTAAGGTCTAGGTCAGTGCATAAACAAGTTAGTCAACTCTTTGTGTCAATATCCTATCATCCAATCAATCCCATATCAAAATAATCTCATATTGCCATGTCCTAGGATGCATCCTTCCTACAATGGACATCAACATCAAGCATCACCGTAGTTTAGTCTTAGCTAGTGGTATTGAAGAACATTAGCTTGTTTGTTTACTTTATCTTTGTCTTTTGATTTATCTTATTGCGCTCATTCCAAGGACCTCTCAATGATGTCTGAACAAAAGGATTTAGAGAGATAGGAATGGGGCAAAAATCATTATCTTTTATTTGTTGTGCTTGTTGGATATTTTTGTAATAAAACCTTGGTCATATGTGCTTTGTTTAGATGTAGGGAGGATTTTTAAGGTATCTTGTTGACCACATAGGAAGGCTTTCCTTCCTATGTTTTAGTCCTAGATGTTTCAAATATCTAAACTACATTTCTGAATAAGGTTCTATATGCCAAGTGTGAATAGAAATACTCCTATCTAATTGTTGAGTCAAAGTCCATCACACTAAGTACAATGCCATCCTAGTTCTTTATACCTTGATGCATTGTGCCTCCATGTGTTATCAAACATAAGGTAATTGGCCCTTTGAAAATCCTAACTCCTCAAAAAGTAATCATCATCATTATCATCATCTCATGTCTTGTTGGAATCTATTGTTTCTTCTATCTCTTTCTTTTCACACTAACATGGTACCATGACAATTAATCATAAATAATAGCTAATACATCCATCCTACATCCACAAACCATTTGCATATCATATCATATCATATAAGAAACATTGATAATCTCACATGCATTGCATTTCATCATTGCATAATATAGATTGGTTATTCTAAGCATCTCATAAACCATACATTTATCATCCATTTACATAATCATAAAAGCATCATCATATCATATAATGTGCATCCATATCATCCATGCATCATCATATCATCCATTACATATAAACATCATAATCATCTCATATCATCAATAATGTAATTGTCATGGTACAAATCAGGATCAAGTGTGTGTAATATATCAAAATAGACATGAAGCTACCCATGGCCGATGAATTGTCTACATCATCAAATCTGTCTACATCAAGCATTTGAGTTGAACTAATCTTGAACCTCTTTTTTTGTGAGATCACCCAACAAGTTGAAATTTTCAACCAATCTCTTGAGGGGGCAGTATATTGGCATGTTTTCTCTCGCCATGGCAGTAGTGGGGCAAATTTTGAAATCAATTTTTTTTTGGCTTTTTGATCGAGATAGTTTATTCTTTGAACCAATGTAAAGAGTACTTTGCTCCAAAGAGGGGAAAAATGTAGACACAAAAAATATAATGATTGATGTTACACGCTTGATCCCAATTACTAACATCGTTGCATCCTAAATCATCCCTCAATCTAACCATTTATTCAAATACCCTTATTTGATTAAATTCATCAATTTTCCTCCCTTAATCAAATAAATCATTTATATGTTTAAGCCATTCTCTCTTGTTAATTAAATCAATCAATCTAATCTAATTATCTCTATTTAATTAAATAATTCATTTTATTTGATTAAATCTCTAAAGCCATCATATTAAATTAAATAAATTAAAATCTTTATTTAATTACTCCCTAAAATCACATTCTTCTCATCTTTGATTTAAATTAACCCATAAATCTAAGTCAAATTTTGTTTCAGTGTATAGGTGAAACACTAAACAATGCATCTACACTTCTAAATAAGATATTGCATCTAAAACTTAATGAATTTAAACTAATTTAAACTAAAAAGCTTCAGAAATCTATCCTATTGCTCTCTAACTCTAAAGATTTCTCTAATCTACTTAGCTCTCAGGTTTGTAAGCTAATTAAACTATTGAAATGACACTTAGAGAATGAGAAATGAACTAATTTCTATTCTAATATGGTTAACTATGCAACTAGAATGATTCTACAGTAAAGCTTCTAAGAATGAAACTACTGTAAACAGCCATGATTAAAATGCAGGATGGATGCTGGATTGAATGTTGAATGCTGGAGATGCTGGATGAATGTTGGATGCTCTGGAAAACCTGCAGAGTAAGATTGCATAAGTTGGGATCCTTTTCCTGTAGCCCAAGAGCTGTATTTATAGCTTTCACGGCAGCACAATTGCACAAGAACACAGGATGAGGGGCTGTGATTTTATCTGGAGAATCCAAAGGCATGGGATGAGAAGAAGGAGCTGATCATGGAGAATGGTTTCTCCCCATGAAAACACCAGGCAAGATAAGAGGGAAGGTGGGTGGAAGGTTGTTGAGAGAATTTCTTGCAGGTTTGTCCCTGAAGCTTTTCCCGTGAATGGCAGTGCCATTAATTTGAATTTTGAGAAATTAATTTTATTGGTGAGTGAATAGTGTGCATAAATTTAAATAAATTTAATTTATTATTTAAATTTAGCAAAAGAGGAATAAATAATTTAATAAATCAAACTATAGGGTTTGTTTTATTAAATTAAAAGGAGAATGATAATTAAATAAAAGATTTTTAGCAATCTTTATTTAATTAAGAAGAAATGTGATTTTAAATAACACAAATTATTTAAATTGTGTATTTAATTTTAAAGATAGAAGAAATAATGATAATAATAAAACAAAGTTTTAATTTTGTTTATTTAATTAAGAGAGAAATAATATGATGAAAATGATAATAATTAAATAAAACAAAGTTTTTAATTTTGTTTATTTAATTAGAAGAAAATAGAAGAATTAATAAATGAACTTAATATAAATAAATATTTCTATTTATTTACTAAGTAGAAGAATTTAAGATTAATTGAATCAAATAAGTCATTCAATTAATTAGATTCTCCACCATTTTTAGGTGTCTATAGTCACATCATCTAATCTCTCATTAAATTAATTAACCCTTGATTAATTTAATCCTAATCCATGTCCCATCCTCTAGCTTTTGCCACTTGCACATGAAAATAGATTTAATTCATTTATTAAATCTCTATTTTCTCTCAACATGGCATATAGAGGAATATTCCTTCAAATTTGAATTCAAATCCAAGTGGACTTAGTCCTTCCAAAAAGACATTTATTTCATCTTACAAGTCCTTTTTCCTTGAGCCAAGTGGTCATTACTCCATTTGACTCTCCCTCCACCTTGTCATTTCACCATTTTCAAATTTCAAATATATGCATTTATGGGCACTTTCATCAAAATGTGCACATCCTTCATCCATTCATCTCTTGACAAGTGGCACCTTGCCATTGGTTGAAAGTTAGTCCCACATTGCTTTATTTTGGGCATTTCTCCAACTTGTCATTCTATAAATAAGATACGTCTTTCCTCATTTTGGCATCCACAATTTGAGAAAACTTACTATACTCAAATCCATCCTCAAGCATTAGCATTTCTATCAATTTCATCAATTCTTAGCTATGTTATGCAGGTTTTTCACCATGGAGCATACTTGAATCTTCATCAAAGTGGATCACTTTCCATCAATCATCAACATTGCATTATTGGAGTTGGGAAAGGGCCAATTTTCACATCAAATTGGCACCAATTCCCCCATGGGATCAAGAGTTTTCTTGTTTAATTAGGATTCAATCTATTTTATTGCTTTCTTATTGTGTTCTTCATTTCATTTCCTAATTTAAGCTTTGCAAATGGATTTCATGGGGAACTTAGATTCTAACTTGCATTTCAATCTTCTAATGTGTTTGTTTTGTTTTGTAGGTACTAGGATCTTGGTTCACATAGTAATTATCCAAGCTTAAGTAAGAAAATAAAAGAATTTATTAGGTGATTATCTAAGCTTGATATAAGAAAATGAATCATCATCATCTTTATTATATCTTTGGCAATAGAGATGTTGGTTGTATGACATGTTTATAGTGATTCTTTTATTTTGATATATCTTTTGATCTTTAATCTTATCTTTTAGCACATGACTACACCTATTTATGGCCACCTTGATCTATATATATCTTGTTGTGTCACAAGTAGTGTATAATGGGTATCATCTTTATCTTGTATGTTGTACTTGTCATTATTAGAGTGTCAAGTTTATGCAAAGGTTACCTTGTCACCTTAGTTCCTCATACCTTGGTGTATAATTATCTTTTCTATATCAAATCTTAGGATTTATCAATACATACAAGCATAACCTATCTATCATAATCAAATTCTCCTTCATTTTTACCCTCTTACATTCAAATTCCCCTTCCTTTTCATGTTTTAATATTATAATATTGAACTCTTATGCAATTTCACATTACACCAACCTTCACTTTAGTATTAATAAGACATTAATGTGAATACCCACCTTCCTAGCCTTCATTTTCATCCCTGACCTTTTTTTTTTTTGTTGGTGTGGGAATTTTTGTTAGGAATACTTTTGCATCACATAGATGTCTACACACCGTGTGAATGTTCTAACAAGATTCCTAGTAATATGGCCATTGGGACATTATAGTATCGCTTTCTCGCAAAGTGTAACACCTTTGTAGTCATAGGCACACCCAAAAATGGCCCTCTTACATATGATTCTTCATTTGAACTCATATTGGTCCCTCTCACACATTCATTCTCATTCCTTAGCATTCTATTTCTAATTCTAGCACTTCTTTCTCACTTAAAATTTTCACTATCGCATTCTTACAACTCTATATCATTTCTTATTAGTTCAAGCTCTTCTACATCATATTCTTCCATGTTCATCTCAAGCTCTCTCAAGGCATTTTTTCTTCCTCTTAGCTTCACCAAGTTTGTTGGAGGGAGGGTTGTTGGCATATTGTTATCATTGATGCCAAAAGGGGATGTTTGTGTGATATCCTGCTTGGGAGACTGGTGATGTTTGGATGATAGGATGAATTAAAAAATATTCAGTCATGGAACTGAAACAAACTTTATATTCCCATGATGACTGTCTATCAATAGTTGCAAGTTGCTTAAGTGATAAATTAAGCCCTTGAGTTTTTGGGGGAAAACAACCCTCTTTCCTTGTGCCTATCGGCTCAATTTTTTTTTGAATATTATAATACTTCCCTAGTCACGAGGTAAATATTTTTCCTTGGAATGATCTATGGAAATAATTGAGGATTCAGGATCTAAAGGTTTTTCTAGGATCTCAATGCGAATATTATAGGTTCTTGTCTAGATTCCCCAGAATAGAACAATGGTGTACATTGTGGGACCAAATTGATAGATAGGTGTCAAGGGTTATTAGTGACATGAAAGTAGGTGGAAATGCTTGATTGATTGATATAGTAATTCACATCTCTATTGTGAATTGCACGGGTATAACAAGGTGACAGATGGTGATAATTCATCAATCTGTTGAAGATTTGGCGGGACCATGTCTAACCCCGTGGAACTGTAGATAAGTGATGTCTGTCATTAGGGACCCATACTTGGCAAGCTACATATGGTAAAGATTGACGATAATATTCAAAGAAAATCATTATTTGATGGTCATATTTTAAAATACTGGATGGTGAATATTGATCGATGGATCATGGTGCAAAAAGCATTGATCAATGACTCAGGTTCAAACTAAGAATCCTTAATGGATATAGTAGTGTGAACTATGGTTTCAACTCAAAACTGACTCAAGGAGAAAATTTGATTGGCCTAACTACTCTAGCTACTAGTATTAATGATGATTAGATGATCAGATTGGTGACACACACATATAGGTGGTGAAAAATTAGATTAATATTTGTTATAGAGAATATGAATTAAATGCTAATGAAAAATCCTAGCTATTCAGTATGCCAAGAATAGAAAAATCTTTGATTTTTGATAAGTGTATGTGTGGCTCGATGTTCTGATAAGCTTACAAAAGAAGATAAATATCAAACCCTATCAGAGAAAAGATATGGTGCACAAATCTTGAGGCTAATGTTGAAGGACAATGATAGAAAAAAGGAGAAAGATGAAGGAATTAAGGTGTGTGCAAGAATGATGTTGCAAGAAGAAGTGAAGGTGTGTTGCATCTAAGCGACAAGTTTCTTTTGAGACAGATAAAGAAAACCTTGAATAAAATAAGCAGGAAGGATAGAAAAGAACTTAATTAATTCCCAAAGGCAGGTAGAGAATGCACTCCTAGAAAAAGTGAACAAGATGGTCCAATGTATCTGGAGGTCTTTTGAGACAGACAAAGAATGCACTAAAAGAAAAAAGGAAGAGTGCAACAACAATGGTAGAGGGAAGCGGAATCCAAAAGAGCACTGAGATTCTAAATCAAGGTTCACCTACAAAAGCTAAACAAAGGAGGTAAGTAGCATGAATTGAAGTTGCAAAGACTACAGCCGAGTGTGAGCAGCTACAAGATAATTTACAACATTAAATATGTTCTTTTGAAAAATTGTAATAACTCTTATTATAAATATAATTGGTGGGTTCTATCAAATAATTGTGCAGGTACTTAGATTAGGGAGTGGGTGCTTCCTTGGAGTGGTTGCTCCTAAAATTAGGGGATTGGTGTCTCCTTAGGGTTGGTTCCCTTAAAACATTGTAGTTGAATATTGGATTGTTAGGCTAGATTAGGATAGTAGCTCCTACTAGCATTTGTCACTATGGATTTTCCCATCTTGGGTTTTCCATGTACATATTGTGTTATGTGATGCTTATGTGTATGCATGTTAATGTATTTGTATGTTAATTCTTCATCTAAACAAAGTGTTTAAGGGTTAAAATTTTAAAAATCTACCGATTCACCCCCACTCTCAATATATTCTTGTATTCCAACAATTGGTATCAAAGCCCCAAGTTCCCTAGGTGAAGCTTAATCAACTCATATATATTCTGGTAGTGTGAATGCTATAGACTATCAAAAAAATTTATCCACAAACAAAGTACCTCTGTTCAATGGAACAAGTTATGCTTTTTGGTGCCATGAAATGGAGGCATATATGGGATCTCTAGGATTTAATGTTTGGATGTCCATCAAGATCAACTATGTTCCTCTTCCCACTCCTCCCACTGATGTTGTTAGGAAGAAGGACTATGAGAACAATCAAAGAGAAAGGCACACCATTATCTGTAGTTTGTCTAGATCTTTGCATGGCAAGATTATGCATTGTAAGACTACACATGATATCTAGGATAAGTTGAAAAATGTCTATGAAGGAGATCACAAGGTAAAATTGGAAAAGCTACAAGTGTTGAGAGCTAGTTTGGAAAGCTTAAAGATGACTAATGAGGAGAAGATTGAAGAATATCTTCTAAGAGTAGAAGATATAGTAAACTCTATTAGAGGGTACGAAGAAGAAATGAAAGATGTCATTGTACAAAAAGTTCTAAGGTAAATGACAAACAAATATGATCACAAAATCTCTATAATAGAGGAAGGAAGATAAGTCAACAAAATCACTATTGATGATTTGCATGGTATATTCACTGCATATGAAATGAGGATGGGAGATGTAAGACCGTCTAGGAAGGAAGGTGCCTTCAAGGTTGCCAATGAGGAGAAGGATGTATCTCCTAAGAAAGACAAGGTTGAGACTACCACATCTGAGAATGATGAGACTAATGAAGAAAAGGAAAATTTCATCAAAAGAGGCTCTAGAAAGTACAAAGGTAAGTTACCCTTTAAATTCTTTGAACGTGGAAAAGTGGGTCATTTTGCTACTAAATTCCCATACAACAAGAAAGGAAACTGTGAGCAAGAAGTGGATGGTAAATTGAAGAAACCCTACTATCCCAAGAGAATTTATTTGAACAAAAAGAAAATTCTATACATCTAAGAGGACAATAATGTATCAAATGATTGTAATAGTTCAAATGATGAGAAATATTATGCCTTTATTGTAAAAGAAAATGAATTACTTTTCATGGAAAAAGAGTTTGAGGAATAGAAGGGTGGAAAGGTTGAAAATATTAGTGAAGAAGGTGAAGAAGGAGGAGAGGTTAATCTGGAAGGAGAACTCATCTATGCCCTATATGCGATAGATGATTTCAGAGATGAGATTGAGAATTTGACAAAAGAAAACAAGTTCCAAAGGAAGCTTGCACAAAAAGAGTTATACAAGCTTACCAAAGATCTTAAGGAATCCAATCAGATGGTAGTAATTCTGAAACTTCAAGTGGAGGAAGCCAAAAGAATGGAAGAAGTGATGAAGTCCAAATTTGAACCTAAAATGGATAGATGCATGAAGCTTGAGGCAGAAGTAGTTTCCTTGAGAAAGGATTTGGAGAAAGCCAAGGAGCATGTTGAAAAAGGACTGAAGGTAAAAGGTGGATCAAAAATTTTGGTTGAGTTTTTAAGCACACATAAGCCTTCTAGCAAAGAAAAATCTGGTGTAGGGTTTGAGAAAGGTAAGAGCACATTCATAGACAATTCTACAAAATTATATGAAAGATTTAGGGCAAAAGAAAAGTCCAAATCTGTTAATGAAAGTGATTGTAAAGGGAGAGAACTCAAAGATAAACATGTAAAAGTTGAGAAAACTAAGGAAGAAAGGAAGCCTATTGGTGACAAGAAGGACGACTGATCAGTCCCTAATAAACAAAAGAAGAAGCATAACATAACAAGAATGGATGTTGACAGATTTACAAGAGTGCATGTTCAAAGGAGGAAAAGACAAAGTAGACCACCTCATCCAACTCAAGGAAACACTATGACTAGGTATTCATCATACTTCTATGGTTATTGCTATGCCTATAATCAATTTGGTCATATGGCTAGAGAGTGTAGAGTATCCCCTTAAAGGAGTACAAAATTTGTAAGAAAAACTCTTTGGTCCTTTTATGGATATGAATACAATCTATTATAATTGCAACAATTTTGGTCATGTAGCTAGAAACTATAGAACAAAATTTATAAGACAAAATGTTTAGTCTAAGAAGAATAAAATCATACCTCCAAAAAAAAAAAAGGAAACTAAGGTTCCTGAGAAAGAGGAGGAGAAAGTTGAAAAGGAAACTAAGAAGGTGTGGAAGGAGAAAGATTAGAGTTCCACTGAATCTATGATTTCCCAAACAAAATTTCATGCAAAGAAAAAAAATTATGGAAATAGATAGTGGTTTCTCTAGGCATATGACTGGAGACAAAACCAAGTTCATCAAACTCAAGAAGTGCAATGGTGGGTATGTAAGTTTGGGTGACAATACAGTAGTTAAGATGTGTGGGAAAGCCATATTGAGTCTGGATGGAAAAAATCCAACAAAATATGTCTTGTGTCTTGAGGGATTGAAGCACAATTTGTTTAGTGTGAGTCAGATTTGTGACAATGGCTACAAGGTCACATTTGATTTATGGTGCAAGAGCACCTAGATCTTGTAAATTCCTTCAAAAGGCTATATTGATAAATTTGTGTGTCTAAGTTCAAATATCATGTGTCAAGGCCATGAAAATGCTGATTTCAATGTAACCAAATCATAAAAAAAGTCACTAGGAGGGGAAAATGCAAAAAAAATGCAAATAATACACTATTGTTGTCAAAATGTGATTATGTAAACATAAAGGCATAAATCAAGCATATTAGGAGATAAGAGGTAGTTTGCATCGATGGAAGGAGTTGAAGAATCAGTTATCAGTTAGAAATTTTATAAAAGGCATTATGTGGTGAGGAAAAGGGATTCTATTGTATTCTTGTATTCAAAAACTATGAAATAAAAGCTTTGTTTTGTAAAATTCTGAGTTTTTCCTTCTTTTACCAATCCTTGTACAGACTGTGCTAAGTCTAAAGATTATTAATTTGTCATTTCTTAATGTGGTAGTGAATCACACATCAATTGAAGTGATTTGAAGTAGACTCTTTCAGCTTAGAGGAATTTTGAAAGCAATCATTTAGAAAACCCTCAAAATAGGGTTTGAGAGTCTTTTAGGAGAATAGGTCTCCATCCCATTGATGTAAGCATGATAGGTCGATGGGATGGAATACAATTAGTATCTTCTTGGTGTTTTTAGTGTTTTTTTGTGGTGGCAGGATAGTAAAGGACAAGAACATAAGAATATGCTGGCTATTTTAGGACAAAATTTGAGTTTTCCTCTTGAAGAATGAAGAATACAAGTAGGGTTTTGAAGAAATACAACATGAAAGGGCTTAGAGATGATTCTAATAGAATAAGAAGGCATATTTAATCATGCTCTAGGTGGTGGTTTGTGAGTTGAAGGCTTGTAAGTGTTTCTTTTATGAAACCCTCCCTATTTCATGGTGTTTCACCCTATAATTAAGGGTTTGATGAAACGATACGTTTTTAAGCTTTTCTAACCTTATGAATTGGATAATCTTGAATTTGGTGGTGTAAATAATGACTTTTTTATGTTATTTGATGAATTGGTGTAGTTTAAAGACCACTTGTTTTGTTAAAATGGGCTAATCTAGTAGCCTTTCCTAGTGTACAATGTAAGAAATTTGGAGTTTTTTTAAAAGAAGAGTATTGAAAGGTTTTGCTATATTGATATGGATAGTAAAAGGTCCTCCACTGTGTATTTGTCCCTTAGTATATGAATATGACTTGTGGGATTTACCCGATCAAGGGTTTGTAAACTTATAAAATAACTTTTTGAATTGATTGCTAAACAGAGATTTGTTCAAAAATAGAGATAATTGTGATTAGTTTTGTGATGAAATAGTTTCACAATGGTATTGGAATGCTTGGACAGGTTTTAAGAAGGAATATTTTGGAAGTATTGATGTTTGGGCCTATGTATTCAATGTGCTTTGGTGGTGTTTGTATGCTAGAACCTGATAATCCTATAGAACATTGATATAAGGGTTTGTTCTTGGCTTGTTGATGGAGTTCATAGTGATTATGAAGTCTGAGAAACAAAGGTATGACAATGGAGATGCATGGAGGTTTGGTAAGCATAATGTGTTGCCTTTGGGAATGCATAGATGTTGATATGGTTTTTTGGAAATGCATGTTGATCTAATTGATTGAATCAAAGTTTTCTAAAATGGTTTTTTCTTTGAATTAGTCAATGTGACCATAATGCATGTATGTTAAAGATTGATGAATAAATTGGAATGACTAAGAGAAATTGAGAGTTTTGATAAAGCAATCCAGATGCTTGTATAATTGATCTTCTCTTGATTCTGATTGGGTTTGATTTACCCTCATGAAACGATGTTGTTGGTGTTTTTTGGATGCTCTACATCAAATTGGTATCAGATCCAGCAAGGTTTTTTTGGTTGATTGGCTTAATTTTGTTGCTAATAGTAGCTTGAGATTGTTGGTTGGTTGCAGGTGCTTATCCATCTAAGCTGCATTAAGAAAGCCCAAGAGAATAGGGAAGAGTAAGCGAGACACCTAGGTGAGGAAAGCTGAGTTGTGTTGCAGTTAGAACTTGATGGATTCCTATCTGAAAGCACTAAATAGTTGCAGCCCTGATGAAGGATACTCCACTGATGGGAGTTGATGAAAAGCTGAGAAGATGAAAGGTGATTGAGAAGAGTATGCAAGGACAACCTTGTGTCCTTGAAGGAAAGTTGAAAGTGTACAAGGACAAACCTATCTCCTTGGCGAAGTAAAGATTTGGAGAAGAGATAAAAAGGATAGTCATGTGTCCTTTTGAAAGAGAAATTAGTTTTGAACCTAATGATGAAGACCGAGAAAGGTACAAGGCAAAGAGATGAAGATAGTGAAAAAGGAAAAGAAGATGACAAGAGGATGAGAAAGCAAGGAAAAGTGAAGATGAAGACAAGTAAAGAAGACAAGGAAAAGACAAAGACAAATGAAGAAGACAAGGAAAAAGGAAAGTTGATTTTTGTTTTGCAGGTACAAGTGAAGATGATGCAATATGTTTCCAAGGGACTTGGAAAGCTTTGTTGGTTGGTTTTATGGTGCAGGAGCACCTAGATCTTGTAAATTCCTTCAAAAGGCTAGATTGATAAATTTGTGTGTCTAAGTTCAAAAATCATGTGTCAAGGCCATGGAAAGGATTATTTCAATGTAATAAAGTCATAAAAGAAGTCACTAGGAGGGGAAAATGCAAAAAAAATGCAAATAATACACTATTGTTGTCAAAATGTGATTATGTAAACATAAAGGCATAAATCAAGCATATTAGGAGATAAGAGGTAGTTTTTACTGATGGAAGGAGTTGAAGAATCAGTTATTAGTTGGAAATGTTATAAAAGGTATTAAGTGGTGAGGAAAAGGGATTCTATTGTATTCTTGTATTCAAAAACTATGAAATAAAAGCTCTGTTCTGCAAAATTATGAGTTTTTCCTTATTTTACCAGTCCTTGTACAAACTGTGCTAAGTATAAAGAATATTAATTTGTTGTTTCTTAATGTGGTAGTGAATCAAACATCAATTGAAGTGATTTGAAGTAAACTCTTTTAGTTTAGAGGAATTTTGAAAGCAATCATTTAGAAAACCCTCAAAATAGGGTTTGAGAGTCTTTTAGGAGAATAGGTCTCCATCCCATCGATGTAAGAATGATAGGTCGATGGGATGGAATGTAATTAGTATCCTTTTGGTTTTTTTAGTGTTTTTTTGTGGTGGTAGGACAATAAAGGACAAGAACAGAAGAATATGCTGGCTGTTTCAGGACAAAATCTGAGTTTTCCTCTTGAAGAATGAAGAATACAAGTAGGGTTTTAAAGAAATACCACATGCAAGGGATTGGAGATGATTCTAAGAGCATAAGTAGGCATATTTAATCATGTTCTAGGTGGTGGTTGGTGAGTTGGAGGCCTATAAGTGTTTCTTTTATGAAACCCTCCCTATTTCATGGTGTTTCACCCTATAATTAAGGGTTTGATGAAATAGTACATTTTTAAGCTTTTCTAACCTTATGAATTGGAGAATCTTGAATTTGGAGGTGTAAATAAGGACTGTTTGATGTTATTTGATGTATTGGTGTAGTTTAAAGACCACTTGCTTTGTTAAAATGGGATAATCTAGTAGCCTTTCCTAGTGTACAATGTAAGAAATTTGGAGTTTTCTTAAAAGAAGAGTATTGAAAGCTTTTTCTATGTTGATATGGATAGTAAAAGGTCCTTAAATGTGTATTTGGCCTTTAGTATATGAATATGACTTGTGAGATTTACCTGATCAAGGATTTGTAAACTTATAAAATAACTTGTTGAATTGACTGCTAAACAGGGATTTGTTAAAAAATAGAGATAATTGTGATTAGTTTTGTGATGAAATAGTTGTACAGTGGTATTTGAATGCTTGGACAAGTTTTAAGAAGGTAGAGTTTGGAAGTATTGATGTTTGGACTTGTGTATTCAATGTGCTTTGGTGGTGTTTGTATGCTAGAACCTA
>VDFB02002427.1:0-34703 GCA_007258455.2 Sequoia sempervirens | reverse complement strand
AGCCATTGTTATGCCAATTTGGGGCTATCAAAACAAATATTAAGGTTCAATCAGGCATCAAAACTTACATATAAGAACATAAACTCGGACAAAATTTATTAACTCTACAGAGATAATGAGCTGATGTCACATCTAGCAATATCTATTGGATCTATGATTATAGTTATCTCTCTTCCAGCCCTCTGGAGTCAGACATGTAATCATTATTGAGATATTCTATTCTCTTATAGACGGTTTTTCTCTTTAATAATATTCTGCTTTCTACTACTGACTAATGCTGAAAATCAATGAAGTGTTTACAGAATTAATTTATGATTTATTAAGCTGGCATCTTTAATATTGGATTCATTTTTGCTTCTCATGCACCATATTACAGATTTTGGAATAATTTCCAAATCAATTTAATGTATCTTCAACAAGATAATTTTGAATATGCTTATACCTTTACTCTTTGAGGAAGTTACCACAGTGATGAGGAGATGTAATGGCAACCTCCAAAAACAATAATCAAAATAGAAAGCAACATAGAAGCAAATGAAAGGATTCTGTAAAAAATAACAGTAAATAACAGCATCCATGCATAAAAACTCGGAAAAAAAAAAATTAGGACATGGCCTCCACTACACCCCCTGCCAGCGTCATTTAAAAACCCTTCTAAAATATTCCACTTGTTACACCCCTAACTTTAACTATGTTTTACTTTTTACTTTTGAAGTAATTAGTAGATGATTATGCATGATTCAATGATTTGATGTTAGGAAAAATGTCTCGAAAAATCAGTGTTTTCATGAGTTATCTTTATTTGACTAAAATTGACATGTGTTTAAAAGTTGGCAAGGTGTGATGATTTCATATAAGGATTATGAAATGATTAATGATACACTAATCTCGAGTTGGTGATTGCAAGTCACATTCAGGGAACAAGTTTCCACCCCTCCGAGAAAGGGAGGGAGAACATCATCGAAGATAAGGGAATAGATATAAGGAAAAGAATAGTTTAATGCCATCTTAAGTCTTGTGTAGGTGTAAATTGGTGAACCAAGTTGAGTCGGGGGAGAATATCTTGACCCAATCACACATTGAGCATAAGCTTATGTCACCTTATTATTAAACCTATTGATATTAATAGTTAAGTTCATAAACTATTATTTTATATAAACTTTGGGAAGTTGGAACAAAGTTGTTAGTGGGATTAGTTATTACCAACCTCATTTAGCAATGAATCATCCTTTCTTATCGATAAGAATAGTAATGCTTTAGAGAGAGTGAGAGAGTCGTTGTGAGGGGGTGGAAATTCCACTCAAACCATGCATGCTCATCTAAGAGCATTCGCAGGCTAATTTTGTGGAGAGACCCATGACTTAGTGGGCATTTTTTGTTGCTCATAAACCTTGAGGAGAGAATCCGCGGGAGGGGGTAGTTATTTTAACTACTTTTGAATGGTTGGTTTTTGAATAATAAAAGAAACCATTATGGGAACAAGTCGGGGGGTTCTTTCTTTTGGAAAGGTATTCCGCAGGGGAGAACCATAAAAAAAAAATGATGTTTAACACAGAGAAATGGGGGGCGCAGCTGCCAATGCTTATAATGAGATAAAAGTCTTCATATCGCTAGAGAAGCTTTGGGAAATTATTATGTTATCGGGGACAACAGGATATAGTTGCCATGGACATAACTCGGGAGCTAACACCATGAGTCTGAAGAAAAGAGAATAGTAAGAGACTCAGGGCATGACGATGACAGGTAACACGCAGAAACGTGTGTACTTACTCAGAATAGACGTTCTATATTTTGGAAGGATATACACCGTGACAGGAGGAGAAGGCTTTCACCATCGAAATAAGGGAGTGGAACATCACTTATGCTATCGGATAGCAGATCGATGGGTAGAGAAGGTGAGGTTTTGAAACAGAAGGCCGATTTTTGGATAAAATTTATAGCTTAGTAAAAGGAGAGAATATTTTATTCCTTTACTGCGAATAATGGTTATGGTATAGGCTTTGTTCGTTGCATATAAGCCTTGTTGTCTTTATTTAAGAACTTTATTTCTTGTATATATTTATTGACCAATACTCGTTATGAAATGGGCCAACGTACTTTGAATATAGTGTCGTGACTGTGTCTAGCCAATAGGCTTGAAAACTAAGCTATTTTTTTTTTTTCTAAGGCCGAAGACTTAGTCAACTTTGTGCGTATTTAGGCCAAGAGTTTTTATTGTCCCTATGTAATTTGAGGCCAAGACAATGTTGAGACATGATAGCATAAGATTCTATAATAAACACCTAGATATAATACCTTGCTGCAAATTTTGAAACCTTGTTTTAAAAGTAAGGGTTGAAATCAAGCTCAAGTAGAGATAAGATGGCAAGCCAATAAAAAGGTCAATTTATGGTGTGTAATAATAGAAGATGTCTATTGATAAGTCCTCCACTCTATTCTTTCAAGAATGCATTAGATGTTTCTTTCAAGAGAAATAAAATGACCTTTGCTATCCCTTCCTCATGTCTTATTAAATGATGACATTATCGTCTTAAAAGAATATCTAGGATGACGACTATGATAGTTCAATAGATGCATTCTAGCTTTTAGAAGCATACCAATGCTATTTATCTAAATGGAGATTTCAGTGAAGATAAAACCTTATGATATTGAAGCGACAATGTAGCATCATGGATATGGAATTCCTTATGCAATATTGAGTTTTGCATGTCTTTTTGTAAAACAAATCCAGGAAAATGGGCGATCCAGGGATGTGGAAATTTAGATAGCCCTTCGACTAACAACTATTACTTATGTTATCTCAAGAGAGAGAGTAAACTAGGCAATGCAAAGATATAGATTTCATAGTTCTTGTTCAATAGAACTTAATTTAGTGCTAAGTACAAAGAAGACATGGATAGCCCAAGATTAGGTATCACTAGAATGATTTACCTCAATGTGGGACATAAGGAGAGATTTGTAACTCAATTCCATATGATGGTGGTAAACTATTATGATTAATAAACGTTTATGCGGCATATATATATGTATATACAAGGAAGTTATTTATGAGATCATAACCTAACCTATGTTGAGAGTCAGTGGACTCAAGTAGACCAGAGGGTCGGAAGCAGATTATTATCTTTTATAAATCAAATCTGTTAAGGGTTGAAAGATTGACTTAGATCAAGACTATTGATATGAAATAACAGTATTCTTTTAGATTTTATATTGGTGGGGGAATACCTTGAATACTATGTTTATTCATGTACGTAAAATGTGAACTCAAACAATGCCAATTGTTCTAGGAAAGACTAGAAGCATTTTGTTCTTATGATTTATTGCACTTATGTTATTACCTTTGGAAAACAAGGATGTTTGATATTTCCATGTATTGGGTTAGAGAAGCTAAACCCTAGTATTGAAACAAGGAGGATATAGGAAATCTATAACTCTTATGTCGGATATGACATTGTACACATATATACTGATTGACAGTGAAAAGTTGAGAAAACCGTAGAACAAGATAGGAAGTCTTTATAACACCTTAAGAGATTCTATGATAATATCGAAACCCGATTTAATGCATCAAAGGTGTTGGGTATTGAATCTTGAGAGTAAAATGGCAGGAAGTCATAAACCCTAGATATTGCAAGAATGCAATAAGGGGCTTTTAAAAGGTTGGAAATACCTAAATCTTTACATTACATGTATAACCTAGACTAAGGATTAGTTCTAAGCCAGATTGGCTAGAATGGATTTTCTTTACATATCAGTTTGTGTCTAGAGTACCAATAGAGTAAGTAAAACTATAGGATGAGACAGCTTCTACGACAAGTCAGAGGTGTGTGTCTTGAGGGCATGACCAATCAGAATGATCATACTTAGCTAGAAGGGATCTAGAGTTGTATGGTCGATTGAGTTTTGTAGGACACATCACTAGAACTCAGATGGAGAAACTTGACAATTCCTTATATCTATACCCTTCGTGAAGGGCAGGGCCACTTCCAGTTAGGAAGCGTGCGAGGGACCGCTTGAGTCCGTGGTTGGAGGAAAAGCACTCGGATGATGCTCTCCCTCTGCAGCAGAAGACTCACCAAGGCTCGTGAAGATAGATAACCACTTTCCAGATGCAATGAACTCCATGTTATGGCTCATGATAGTCAAACTTATGAGGTAAAACTATCCTTTTGCCATTTGTATTTTATGTAATATAAAGGAAAAGTGTAAGGACTTCTCTTTGAATCTAGCTGCGATTACATTTGATTTCAAGTTTGAGATTATCATGAAAAGCTATACTTTATTTCTTGAGCTTATACAATTGTTTAAGAAAAAAAAAAAATCTCTCTCATGGTTTCTAAGTTTATTTACCTTCTAGTAAATTCTTGAGTTTACTTGAGTATTAAGAGGAAGGATGTTACATATGGTATCAGAGCTAACCAGGTTCAACACATGGACCTATGCGCTCATTACGAGAAAACTCGTTAAACATTTAGCAAATTGGCTAAGGTTAAAGTTAGTTTGATGCCAGAATGGCATAGAAAAAAAAAACAAGGAAACTGTCTAGAAGACTATTTTCCCAGCACTTAACCAAGTCAATGGCTAAGAGAAAGCCAACTAAGGAGTTAAAACTCTAAGAGCAAAACCATTCTGTTAAGGTTGCATATTGAAAAGATTTTGAGACTTTGACTGAAAGGTTAAACGCTGGTCAGTTTCTAAACAGACTAAGAACTCGGGTAGAGCAGTGTTTGTATGAATTCAAGATAAATCTTAATTCTCAAGAACTTAAGGATGGGAAGATCCAGAAGTAATCAACCAGGTGCAAAAGCATCTGAGTGTTGGAAATCCTTGAAACTATATCAACGACACCTAGCAAAGATGGGTTCTAGTCGAACTTCTAGATGGCATGGATGAGCCAAGTGGAATAAATGGATCATTAAAGGATGAGTAGTGTTATACTGGCAAAAAGTTGAGAACTAAGTACTTGTCTTTGGTAGAGCTAGAAAGCACAACTGGATTGATGAATGCAATTATCATGCAAGATACAAAGAGTAACATCAACCTTCACTTTTCTAGTTGAAAAGGTTATTCATCAAGTACCAATTTCATTCATTTCATGCATCATTAAAATAAGTTGATAAGTACATGCAGCAAAAGACTCACTGAAGCTCGTGAAGATAGATAACCACTTTCCGGATGCAATGAACTCCATGTTATGGCTTATGACAGTCAAACTTATGAGGTAAAACTATCCTTTTGCCATTTGTATTTTATGTAATATAGAGGAAAAGTGTAAGGACTTCTCTTTGAATCTAGTTGCGATTACATTTGATTTCAAGTTTGAGATTATCATGAAAAGTTGTACTTTATTTCTTGAGCTTATGCAATTGTTTAAAAAAAAAAAATTCTCTCTCATGGTTTCTAAGTTTATTTACCTTCTAGTAAATTCTTGAGTTTACTTGAGTATTAAGAGGAAGGATGTTACATATGGTATCAGAGCTAACCAAGTTCAACACATGGACCTATAAGCTCATTACGAGAAAACTCGTTAAACATTTAGCAAATTGGCTAAGGTTAAAGTTGGTTTGATGCCAGAATGGCATAGAAAAAAAAAAAAGGAAATTGTCTGGAAGACTATCTTCCCAGCACTTAACCAAGTCAATGGCTAAGAGAAAGCCAACTGAGTTAAAACTCTAAGAGCAAAACCATTCTGTTAAGGTTGCATATTGAAAAGATTTTGAGATTTTGACTAGAAAGGTAAAACCCTGGTCAGTTTCTAAATAGACTAAGAGCTCGGGTAGAGCAATGTCTGTATGAATTCAAGATCAATCTTAATTCTCAAGAACTTAAGGATGGGAAGATCCGGAAGTAATCAACCAGGTGCAGGAGCATCTGAGTGTTGGAAATCCTTGAAATTATATCAATGACACCTAGCAAAGATGGGTTCTAGTCTAACTTCTAGATGGCATGGGTGAGCCAAGTGGAATAAATGAATCATTAAAGGATGAGTAGTGCTATACTGGCAAAAAGTTGAGAACTAAGTACTTGTCTTTGGTAGAGCTAGAAAGCACAACTGCATTGATGAATGTAATTATCATCAAGATATTTAGTCAAACTAAGAAGTTTTAACAAGTAACCTATTCAGTGAAGTAAGGAATAGAGCCTTATAATGTGGAATGAAGAAAAGAAGTTTGTGCTCCAATTGTAATTTTTGTGTGTATAAAATGATCTTATAAAGTCATCTGACAGGTGAATGATAGATACTTTAGGAAATAGGAGTGAATCTAATATAACCTTTTTATTTGCAAAATCTTTGAGCATGATGAAAGTCTTAAGAGACTTATTTGTTTGATGCGCTTGTAACACAATCTCCAAACCTCTGTAAGCTTTTGGAAAATCCGAATACAGTGCAGCAATCTACTCAATTGTAGTGACTTAGTCAAGTCACATAGTGCATTAATGGTGTTCTCCTGGATTTCAATACTTTCTTGGATTTTTGGTCAAATTCCTTTTTAATACTGGCAAGGATTGTCATTGTTTTATTTCTTTATTTTGAAATGGTCTAGCCACCGAATTTTTGAAGATTGTTTCTCTTATGGCCGATTGGTCAAAATTTGATTTATTGTTGGAAGAGCTCATTCTTTGATTTATTGTTGAATTTAAAACTGCTTATATTTTGATATCGAGTTGAGTTTTTGTGGTGGCTATACCAGAACTTTTTGGTGGTTCACTGTGTTGATGTAATGTTCTTCTCTATCATGTCCTAGATGGACCTCTGATGGATTGTGTAAGGGAGTAAATTGTAGAACTACACCTGGTATGTCCTTAGCTTTATAGAAGAAAGAAACCTTGTGTGGAATGAAATTGGTTCCAAACCCTCTTAGGGTTATATAATTAATATGTAAGCTATCTAAAGGAGATCTTATGCGGATAACACTTTTAGAACAGTAAACCAAGTGAATAGTCTCTCCAAGTCGAGCAGGGTGGTGAACCATTACTATGTGGATTGCAAAGCGTACGTATATAAAACTATGGCCATAGTGAGTGTTGTTGCCACTACGTGCACTCGTCAGTTCACAGTACTCCAGACACTTAGTTAACCAGAGTTGTCATGCTTAGTAGGAGGGTATCCTTAGTAGTGCAATAGAGTTGGTTAAGTGGGGGTACACACCAGAGCTCAGATGGCAATTGAGAGGGTTTCCAACACAACCTTTCATTGAAAGGTAGGACTGCTTCCAGGCAAGAAGTGTGCGGGGAACCGCTTAAGTCCGTGGTTGGAAAGAAAAACAGCCAGGTGATGCTTTCCCTCTTTTCAATGGCATGCCGAGTCTTGGAGGACAGTTAATCTAGATAAGGAATTATGATCCTTTCTCTTGTATGTACTTATCAGTTTATTTTAATGACGCATGAAATTAATGAAATTGGTACTTGATGAATAACATTTTCAACTAGAAAAGTGAAGGTTGATGTTACTCTTTGTATCTTGCATGATGAATAGTGGTACCTTACTCACTTAATGTTGTTAACCTTTGGTGAAACTCTCTTGGTAAAATTGTGTTAAAAGTAGTTAATTGCTACATGTAGAAAGAGTATCCATCTTTAATTCTACTATCAAGATGACTCCATTTGAAACATTGGACAGAAGAAGATGTCGAACTCCTATAACCTAGGTAAGCTAGAAGATAGGATTAGCATTAGTCCAGAAATGTTGTCAAAAATGCATAAACAAATCAAACCGATCAGAAAAGATTGGTGGAAGCAAATGATAGATAGAAAAGCTAAGTAAATGCCAACTGTGCACTAACACAATTCTTGTCTAGAGAAGAAAAGTTTCATAAAAATAAGGGAATGTTTTCCAAACCAGCTCCTAGAAATAAAGGAATCTTCAAAATTCTTGAAGTTACCAATTCGATTGATTACAGAATCATTCTATTATCAGCAAATACAAGAAGGTATAATGTTTTAATTTATTATATTTGAAAAGTATATAACAGATGATCATTATATTCATAGAATGTTTTACAGGTGCAAGACCAGGGAGTGGTCATGATCGAGCTTCTTAAATGCAAGGGCCACTCGAACCAGTATCTAGAGGGTAATATGACATGGAAAGTTTACCATGATTTTATATCAAGATTTTCTAAATTGTTTATGCTTTTTGCAGGATAAACAAATTTTTATCTTATTAAGGTTTTGGATGCATCGGATCATCGAGGACGATGACTCTTACGGGGGGAGATATGTTACACCCCTAACTTTAACTATGTTTTACTTTTTACTTTTGAAGTAATTAGTAGATGATTATGCATGATTCAATGATTTGATGTTAGGAAAAATGTCTCGAAAAATCAGTGTTTTCATGAGTTATGTTTATTTGACTAAAATTGACATGTGTTTAAAAGTTGTCAAGGTGTGATGATTTCATATAAGGATTATGAAATGATTAATGATACACTAATCCCAAGTTGGTGATTGCAAGTTGCATTCAGGGAACAGGTTTTTGCCCCTCCGAGAAAGGGAGGGAGAGCATCATCGAAGAGAAGGGAATAGATATAAGTAAAAGAATAGTTTAACGCCATCTTAAGTCTTGTGTAGGTGCAAATTGGTGAACCAAGTTGACTCGGGGGAGAATATCTTGACCCAATCACGCATTGAGCGTAAGGTTATGTCACCATATTATTAAACCTATTGATATTAATAGTTAAGTTCATAAACTATTATTTTATGTAAACTTTGGGAAGTTGGAACAAAGTTGTTAGTGGGATTAGTTATTACCAACCTCATTTAGCAATGAATCATCCTTTCTTATCGATAAGAATAGTAATGATTTAGAGAGAGTGAGAGAGTCATTGTGAGGAGGTGGAAATTCCACTCAAACCATGCATGCTCATCTAAGAGCATTCGCTACCTAATTTTGTGGAGAGACCCATGGCTTAGTGGGCATTTTTTGTTGCTCATAAACCTTGAGTAGAGAATCCACAGGAGGGGGTAGTTATTTTAACTACTTTTGAATGGTTGGTTTTTGAATAATAAAAGAAACCGTTATGGGAACAAGTCGGGGGTTTCTTTCTTTTGGAAAGGTATTCCACAGGGGAGAACCATAAAAAAAAAATGATGTTTAACACAAAGAATTGCGGGGCGCAGCTGCCAATGCTTATAATGAGATAAAAGTCTTCATATCGCTAGAGAAGCTTTGGGAAATTATTATGTTATCAGGGACAATAGGATATAGTTGCCATGGACATAACTCAGGAGCTGACACCATGAGTGTGAAGAAAAGAGAATAGTAAGAGACTCGGGGCATGACGATGACAGGTAACACGTAGAAACGTGTGTACTTACTCAGAATAGACGTTCTATATTTTGGAAGGATATACACCGTGACGAGAGAAGGCTTTCACCATCGAAATAAGGGAGTGGAACATCACTTATGCTATCGGATAGCAGATCGATGGGTAGAGAAGGTGAGGTTTTGAAAAAGAAGGTCGATTTTTGGATAAAATTTATAGCTCAGTAAAACGTGAGAATATTTTACTCCTTTACTGCGAATAATGGTTATGGTATAGCCTTTGTTCATTGCATATAAGCCTTGCTGTCTTTATTTAAGAACTTTATTTCTTGTATCTATTTATCGACCAATACTCGTTATGAAATGGGCCAACGTGCTTTGAATATAGTGTTGTGACTGTGTCTAGCCGATAGGTTTGAAAACTAAGCTATTTTTTTTTCTAAGACCGAAGACTTAGTCAACTTTGTGCGTATTTAGGCCAAGAGTTTTTATTATCCCTGTGTCATTTGAGGCCAAACAATGCTGAGACATGATAGCATAAGATTCTATAATAAACTCCTAGATATAATACCTTACTGCAAATTTTGAAACCTTGTTTTAAAAGTAAGGGTTGAAATCAGTAAGCTCAGGTAGAGATAAGATGGCAAGCCAATTAAAAGGTCAATTTACAGTGTGTAATAATAGAAGATGTCTATTGATAAGTCCTCCACTCTATTCTTTCAAGAATGCATTAGATGTTTCTTTCAAGAGAAATAAAATGAGCTTTGCTATCCCTTCCTCATGTCTTCTTAAATGATGACATTATAGTCTTAAATGAATATCTAGGATGAAGACTATGATAGTTCAATAGATGCATTCTAGCTTTTAGAAGCATACCAATGCTATTTATCTGAATGGAGAGTTCAGTGAAGATAAAACCTTATGATATTGAAGCGACAATGGAGCATCATGGATATGGAATTCCTTATGCGAAATTGAGTTTTGCATGTCTTTTTGTAAAACAAATCCAGGAGAATAGGCGATCCAGGGATGTGGAAATTGAGATAGCCCTTCGATTAAAAACTATTATGTTATGTTATCTCAGGAGAGAGAATAAACTAGGCAATGCAAAGGTATAGATTTCATAGTTCTTGTTCAATAGAACTTAATTTAGTGCTAAGTACATAGAAGACGTGGATAGCCCAAGATTGGGTATCACTGGAATGATTTACCTCAATGTGGGACATAAGGAGAGATTCGTAACTCAATTCCATATGATGGTGGTAAACTATTACAATTGATAAACGTTTATGTGGCATATATATATGTATATACAAGGAAGTTATTTATGAGATCATAACCTAACCTATGTTGAGAGTCAGTGGACTCAAGTAGACCAGAGGGTCGGAAGCAGATTATTATCTTTTATAAATCAAATCTGTTAAGGGTTGAATGATTGACTTAGATCAAGACTATTGATATGAAATAACAGTATTCTTTTAGATTTTATATTGGTGGGGGAATACCTTGAATACTATGTTTATTCATGTACGTAAAATGTGAACTCAAACAATGCCAATTGTTCTAGGAAAGACTAGAAGCATTTTGTTCTTATGATTTATTGCACTTATGTTATTACCTTTGGAAAACAAGGATGTTTGATATTTCCATGTATTGGGTTAGAGAAGCTAAACCCTAGTATTGAAACAAGGAGGACATAGGAAATCTATAACTCTTATGTCGGATATGACATTGTACACATATATATTGATTGACAGTGAAAAGTTGAGAAAACCGTAGAACAAGATAGGAAGTCTTTATAACACCTTAAGAGATTCTATGATAATATCGAAACCCGATTTAATGCATCAAAGGTGTTGGGTATTGAATCTTGAGAGTAAAATGGCAGGAAGTCATAAACCCTAGATATTGCAAGAATGCAATAAGGGGCTTTTAAAAGGTTGGAAATACCTAAATCTTTACATTACATGTATAACCTAGACTAAGGATTAGTTCTAAGCCAGATTGGCTAGAATGGATTTTCTTTACATACCAGTTTGTGTCTAGAGTACCAATAGAGTAAGTAAAACTATAGGATGAGACAACTTCTAAGACAAGTCAGAGGTGTGTGTCTAGAGGGCATGACCAATCAGAATGATCATACTTAGCTAGAAGGGATCTAGAGTTGTATGGTCGATTGAGTTTTGTAGGACACATCACTAGAACTCAGATGGAGAAACTTGACAATTCCTTATATCTATACCCTTCGTGAAGGGCAGGGCCACTTCCAGTTAGGAAGCGTGCAAGGGACCGCTTGAGTCCGTGGTTGGAGGAAAAGCACTCGGATGATGCTCTCCCTCTACAGCAGAAGACTCACTAAGGCTCGTGAAGATAGATAACCACTTTCTAGATGCAATGAACTCCATGTTATGGCTTATGACAGTCAAACTTATGAGATAAAACTATCCTTTTGCCATTTGTATTTTATGTAATATAGAGGAAAAATGTAAGGACTTCTCTTTGAATCTAGCTGCAATTACATTTGATTTCAAGTTTGAGATTATCATGAAAAGCTGTACTTTATTTTTTGAGCTTATGCAATTGTTTTATAAAAAAAAAATTATCTCTCATGGTTTCTAAGTTTATTTACCTTCTAGTAAATTCTTGAGTTTACTTGAGTATTAAGAGGAAGGATGTTACACCACTCTTTGCTCCCATCTCCACTAGGGCTGCAAATCATTGAGCTACAATCACCTCATCTACAGTGAGCCTATTAGACTTCATGAATTTCACTTTGATGGCCAAGTTCATGATTCTGGTGTTTGCCTACTTCCAAAAGCATCAATATCATGCCTGCTAACAGATGTTCATTCACCATGAGAGTATTTAACATCTCCTTGAATCTCTATCCTTTAATAGCTCTGTCCACTGGTTCATAAGTGGGAATGAATGCCAAGGAGCAGGTCAAAATGAGTCTGCACATTCTCAAGTACTGACACTACAAATATCACAATGTCACTGGTGGAAGTGCTCAACTTTGGTAGGAACCCCCGTCTTCGCTCTGAGATTTATCAGTTTTTCCAAAGTGGCATGACTTGACTACGTTATATGCATGCTGCCCCTCCACAGAATGCACCAGGTCTAGCAGAAAATCTGTGGACCCACTCATGTCGAAGTCAAGATCTACTTGGCTAGTAGTCCTCATATTTCTCTTTCAACTTTCCATTTGTGAATAAGTCTCATTCCTTCAGTTTTATCTGAGGTTTTATGCTAATGGTTTCAGCATAGTCAGCAGCTTGAAGGCAGACTTATTTTAGTGAATATTCTCTACATCTCAAGATTTTTTTTACAGAAATGCAGTCTTAGATTCATGTATTATATGCCCTATAAATAACTTCAGTTTAATTATTAGTTATCATTCCAACATTCTAAAGCTGTGACAGGCGAATCTGACAATCAATAGTTCTGCCTCTTACTGTTTGCCTATGAATATTAACGAGGTTTTGTCCCTGGATTTTGCATTTAAAACATGGTAAGGACTCTCTCCTTATGTTGAAGGTATCCTTGCCGATGTTTGGCCTTTCGTTGTACTTAAATGAGTACTGTAGATGACAATCAAATTGCCAATTAGTGGCCTTTGTATGATACATGGCAACATTTGCATTCTTTTCATTAAAAATTGAATCATAAGTAACCCTAAAATTTTGTTTTTATTTACCTAAATAACCCTCTGTTTACTTGAGTTCTCTTTCCAGCAACCAATTTTGCTATGTACTTCCTATGCATGCATATGGTTAAGATTGAAGAATACACAGTCATCCACGTGCATGACTGCAAACAAACACACACAGAAAATGCAACACATTCCTACTCAGGCACTAAGGATATAAATATTTCAATTATCCCCATGAACCCTAAGTGTGAGTGAGAACTAGGGTATAGTCATCACCGAACCTATGAAAGATGTGTTCCATTGGACTTGTGTTGCTACCATTTCATTCAGAATGCTAACTAATTGATGGGTCCAGCGAACACTTCAATATCCATGTTTATGGCATCTATCATAGAGAGCATTAACCCTAAGTAGTACCTTTCAATATCTAGAACTTCTACAGTTCCAGGAAAGCATGACAACTGAAACTCCTATAGTCCCAAATCAATATTTGCCGATAAAATTACTTGGTTGAAGGAACTCCTACAGACTTAAAACCCTTCTTTTCTATGTAGTTAAGAACAAATATTATGGTTTATGTTGTGACCTTTTCACACATCGCCCCATTCAAAATGGGGACCCCTAATTTTTGCTCCATTCTGGTCTTTTGGCTTTGGTTTCTCTCTCTCTCTCTCTCTCTCTCTCTCTCTCTCTCTCTCTCCTGCAGTGCACCGGAAGCAGAGCTAAAGTAAAATTGACCAAGTCGAAATTGGATTTCATCTTTCGGTGGTCCAGGGTTGGGCAAGTGAATAAATTGAAACAGAGCTTAACATTGTTGTCGTTATGTTTTCCAGTGGGTTTCCACTAAAATTTGCTGTTCAGTACTTACTATTTTTTAGTAAATTAATGCGATTCAATCAGTCAACATTTTTGAGACCAAACGATCACCATTGAGCTTATCGAGGCTTCATGTGCAAAATTTGAGCAAAAAGACAACTTTCTATTTTTAGCGATCCAAACAGGGACAAATTTCGTTAGGCTTGATTTTTCTTTGCATGTCGGATATTCCTACAGGTTTTAGGACCGCCGCGGCAGTATAACATGCAAAGCGAGGCGACAACTTTGAATTTAGTCTTAGAGGCTATTTTTAGGGTTTACATGTCCGGGGTTTCTTTTGCATGTCGGATGATTCTAATAGGTTTTTAGAGCTTAATGGTATGGCTTACAAATGGAGATAATCACTCGATAAGGAACTTACTATTTTTAGCAGTGCGTCCCGCAGCCACTTCAATGATTCGAGAATCACGAGTGATCAGCGTTACAGAAAGCGAAGACAAGCAGAGACCATTTGATACGCATGTCAGAGCAAATTAGGGTTTCCCACTTCGGAGCCTGAAAAGAGGGGTAAAAAGTCAGAATTTTCGAAAACCAGTGTAAACCATCGCGATCAGCATCCTTCAGGCTATTTGCTAGTAAAATTTCAAGTCAAACAGAGCACTTACTATTTATAGTAAGTCATTTTGGAAACTAGCTAAAAATAGCAAGTCAGGTGCATGCGCTGATGTCAGTAGTCAGGTCACGTGGTGAGGAGCGCCTCGTTCAAATTTCAAGTTAATCGGAGCAGTGGAGCTATCAGAAGCAAGCAATTACTATTTATAGTAAATCACCTTCAGAAATGGGTTAAAAATAGCAAGCCGACTCAAAATGGCAGTGTCGACAGGACAACAAGGTCATGAGGATGCAGTGTTCAAAATTTCAAATCATTCCGAGCTTCAGAAATGCAAGAATTGAAGGACTTACTATAAATAGTAAGGCATGGAGAAGCTGGCAGAGGAAGGTAAAAAAATGTCCAAGTCTGAAGTTTATCCTCCACCACAGGTGAAAGGCGCCCAACTTGCCTTCAAGGTGTTTGAAAAATTTCTAACATGTTTTCATCCTCCTGCCACCTCCAAATGTGCCCAAGTAGATGAGGAAGCATGAAAATTTCTAAGTATGAAGCTCGTCCTTCACCTAGGCCAAAATGCACCCAAAATGCAAATAGTCAATGAAAGTCAACACTTTTCATCCTGTAGGCATGGCAAAATGCGCCCAAGGGAAGTTGAAAATTTTTTCTAAGTGTTAGGTTTTGTCCTGCTCAGGGGGTAAAATGCGCCCACCCTCAAGGAGAAAGTTTAAAAATTTTCTAAGTGTTAGGTTTTGTCCTGCTCAGGGGGTAAAATGCGCCCAAAAGCAAGTGAGTCAAAGAAAGTCAAAGTTTTTCATCCACCTCACCCATCAAAATGCGCCCAAGTTGAGAGAGTTGATGGCAAGATTGTCTAAGGCATGTAAATATCCTCCACCACCCCCTAAATGCGCCATCCTTCATGCATGTTCAAATGCGCCCAAAATGAAAGAGGTCAAAGGAAGTCAGCAAAGTTTATCCTTCCCCCATGCCAAAATGCGCCCAAATGGGGCATGTAAGGACAAAATAGGGGAGCTCAAAGGTCACAAGGTAGCGTTGCATGTGCTTCATCCCTCATAACCTCCAAAATGCGCCCATGTTTTAAGCTTCATCCTCCTCTACATGTAAAATGCGCCCATGCAGCTAAGAAGTCAACAAGTCAACAAATTTTCATCCTCCTAGAGGCATCAAATGCGCCCAAATGAGGGCATGTCAAGACAAAAGTAAAGAAGTTGAAGAGTCATTCTTCTCTCTCCTTTGAATGCGCCCATGCAAAAGGAATCTAAGACGTGCTAAAGGGGTAAAGTTGATGGGTAGAAATATACTAAGGGCGTTGAAAAGTCAAGTCCTTCATGGCATCAAAAATGCGCCCAAGTGTGAAATGAAATAAATTGCCAAGGCGTGGAAATAAGATGTTAAAATGTTAATCCTTCACCATGTGTGGAATGCGCCAAGGTAAGGTAAGGGGTGATGAAACAAAATTAACAAGTGAGGCATTCAAAGTGTTTTATTCACCTTCAAGTGAGATATGCGCCAAGTACAAGATGATAGTGCTAATATGCTAGGCGTTGAAAATGCCAAGGTGGGAGAGATAATAATTGCTAAGGCATGGAGATGAGTAAAGTATGCTAGGCATGGTAAAGTTAAATTTTCCCCTTCAAGTGTGAAGTGCGCCTAACATTCAAATGGAGAGTATTACCAAAGGATGAATAATACATGCCTAGGCGTTGAAAATTGCTAGATGAAAAATAAAATATGTTAAGTGTGATGTGTTTTCAAGAAATATTTTCTAAGAGAAGTTGATGAAATTTTCTCACCACTGGCAAGATGGATTGAAGAATGAATAAAATTTTCTAAGGGAAAATTTTTCAAAAGAAATGCTAAGTGATTCAAAAAATTTCTAAGGCACAAATATTTTCTCCCTTAGAAAAATGCCTAAGTTTGGAGAGGTGATGGAATTTTCCTGAAGCATGAGCAGAATTGCCAGAGGTGAAGTCAGTGAATGCCAGCTCCATAGGGTTGATAAAAATTTTCCAAGTCAGAGCAAAGAAATACTTCAGGATCGAAGAACAAGAATAAATTTGATAAAAGAATATTTTCTAAGGTTCAAAATTCAAGGAAATTAAATGAACCCGTTCGTTGTGCACCCATGAGTTCATCGCATTTCAGAGAAAATTTTCTTCTGGGTATCGAAGATTATCGATGAGGAGTTGATTTTAAAGTCTTCCATGCTTCGTTGTAGCCTTCAGGATGAAGATTTTTGATGGGCACTGGATTGATGAGTTTTCCTACGGGAAATTTGAAAATTTTCTAAGGCAAAATGAAGAAAATGTGTTTTCAAGGTGAAATTCTCCAGACGATGAATTTGAAAGGAACTGCCTAGGTGAATTTGCTCAAATTCTTCGTGAAGATGGTCTTCTTGGGCCAAAGATGAATAAAATCAAAGTTGTCAGAGCTCCAACAAGTGAAATGAATTTCTTGAAGATGCAGTTAAAGTTAGTATTGTCAAAGACGATACGCCCTTGAGGAAGATGGGTTGAAAATTTGGCTAAGGAATCATGAGGAAGGCAAAAGTTGGCTAGTGAAGGCAACGAACCCTTGGAGATCAAAACTTGGTAAGTAAGTTGAGTTTATATTGTGATGTGTTCTAATACTCTTCTCCTTGCTTGTTTTGCAGGAGGAACGTCGAGATCAAGCAATGGTGATTTAGAGTGATGAAGCAAGTGATTCAAGATGACATCTCAACCTCGAAGGAAGAAAGTTGCAAGAAAATGGCTAAGTGTTGAGACTTAGTGACAGAGAAGAAATGTTTTCAAAATTTAAGATGGAGAAAAGAAGGGAAGCTCCAGCAAAGTTGAAGAACAACGTCAAGAAAGAAGATCGAGAACAGTGTGAACGCGTCTACAAACGGGAATCTTCTAGAAAGGTGGTGGACATTAATGGTTCATTTATTACCCCACTCTCCTTTGTAGCGGTTTTTAGGGAAAATCTTGTTTAGGGCTGAGGTGGCACGATCTGGGCCATCCAACCGATTGTAATCTGAGCCGTTTGCTGGACTTGGCCAACTATAAAAGGGGGAGTCCCCCTCATTTGTATCTCATTAGAAATTAGAAGGAGAATTAGATCAGAGTTAGGATAGCAGAGAAGGAGTAGAGAGCAATTAGATAGTTGATAGTATAGTTTAGATTGAAAAGGAAGGAAAGTCTTCCCTTTGGATACTTTGTAAGAAGTTGTCATGTATGCTTTCATAATAAAAGAATTTTCATTGATGGTGAATTCTTCTTTGTTGTGAATAGTTGTTGAGGCTTCTTCGTCCTTCCAATTCACGTAGTATCTTGAAGTAGCTTAAAATAAAGTAGATTTCATTTCATGCAAGTACTTAGTAATTGTGGAATGTGGTGCTCGATTTGAACAAAACTTCGCTTGTCCATACCACTAGCGGGCTCGCTGACAGTGGGTTCGCCTTGCGTGGTCAACTGGAAATTCGTGAAACTTAACTTCGATTATGGTTTATATGTTGGCATGCGTCGTTGTGATGGTGTCTTTATGCTAAATTGTGATCTGAACATCTTGAGTCACTCCTCTGAAGATTGCACCAGTTCCGCGGAAGCTATCCGAAGTGAGGCAAAACGGAGCTTGGTTGAAGTCTGTAAGAATTGATCGCCATGTCCCACGCCTTAGAGTAGAACATAAACTTCTTAGGCCCTACACCCATTTAATTTCAATTCATTTCCGGTTAGAATTAGGAAACTTATGCTCATTAACCAAATCATTTGAATTACACGAAAGCCTTTAGTCCGCTGTCTGCTATCAGCTATCAAACAATTGTGTAAGTCCCCTTGAAATACCAGCAAAATCACATCAAGCCAACTGAGGGTATTCTATTGCATTATCGGAACCTTGGAGTTGAAAGCATAATCTTACTCGCAATCTTAGCATGTTGAATACTTTGTTCAAGAGAGGATAGGGTACCCATTGGGAAACTTTATTCTGTGTTGGTGCGGTCTCAAAATCCACGTCAACAGTTTAGCATGAGGAATTCATCAGTAAAAAATTTATGCATCTCCTAAAGACCATAGATTGTTTCAAAATTTCATATACCATCCATAATAAAGGGAGAAATGGTCACAAGGACAAGGAAAGGAACACCATTTTCAAAAAGGGTATGGGGATATATGAATAAGGGTATGAATGTATCCACTAAATATACTAGTCACTAGGAGATGCAAGAAAAGATATAAGGTCCTTATCTGTATACAAGTTTCCTGATAAAAATGAACTATCATTTACAGTTCCCAAAATTATTCATATATCTGATCATATCTGAAACAATTGAGAGTTTACCCTTGCTTGTTGTTTGAAAATTAATCTGAAATACGTCGTGTTTCAAATCATTATAGCAGGTCTTTGTTGAAATTGCAGCAAGACAAGGATCAAGTTTCAAACTTTTAACCATCGCATACAAATAAATATGAATAGGCATGTGTGTGAGTTTTGAATGTCTGCATCTACTGACCTTCTCCTTGATGAAATTTATTCAAGGTCAGAAGCCAGTGCCTAATATATTTGTTTCTTGCCACATTTGTTTAATAGTTAGATCTGCATGTAAGAACTACCAATACATCAGTTTCTAATCTGTGCTCCACAGGGACATGTTCCTGCAAACCCCCGTCCCAGTCCCCAATGGCATTTCAGGTACGGTGGGACGGCAGGGAACATCCCACAGCTGTCCCCAAAAATCTTCAAATCTTTGAAACATTTCTGAAACATGTTGCAGAAATAGGAAACACTGTGGGGACATTTGGACAGCAAAGCAATTTTTTCTAATGTTTAAAAAAAAATTGTTCATAACATTAAAAAAAGACTATTAAATATATCATGGCAGTAGTATAACAGCAGTGACAGGAACAACAGTAGTATAACAGCAATGAATATATCATGATTCAGATTCATAGCTAATGAAATAGTTATATAACAGCAATAATTTATATTTCTGATTTCACCATTCAACAAAATCTCAAACTTCAAAATTCTTGATATGATATTAGAGTTGATTATTATTGCCAGTTGCAAAAGAGATTAAACATGCATTCGCCATAGTCTGGTAAAAGTGTGGTATTGTGTGAGAAGTGCAAACAAACAGTTTTTTTTGGAATGTGGTTGGCATGCAGGCTTCTGCAGACATCATACAACATCATTTTAACAGTGTCATGATATATTGCTGCTGTTATACTGCTGTCCATTAAATTGTAGAAATTTGAGTCTCTCTCTTTCTCTCTCTATATATATTTTTTTTAATTTCATATATATTGCCATTCCCCTGCTGTCCCCAAAAAATGGCCCTCAAACTAACGTCCCTGAAATGCATCCCTTGCTGTCCCCAAAAAATGGCCCTCAAACTAACGTCCCTGAAATGCATCCCTTGCCGTCCCCATCCCAGAAACAACGTGGAACATGGTTTCTAATCAATCTAGCTGAGGTGAAGTTTAAGTTGATACGTAAAAGGAAATGCTGTAAGGAGGTGAAGGAGGGAATTAATTAAAGAATGTTAGCTTTTCCACAGTCTACCTCCTGCTCTTGTTAGTTAAGGTGCAGTCCTAAAGAAATTGCATTTCTAAATCCCAATGCCCAAGTTCTACTATCTAAAAACTGGACCAAACCACACTCAAATTAATTTAGAATATGACTAACATGAAATAATGAAAAATCTTACCAGGAAATTTACCCCTTGGTTTCGCATATGGATATAATGATTCAAGAGATTTGACTGGACCCCAAAGCTTTCTGTACTTGAAAGTCTACATTGTCATTAGACAAATAAATTAATGCAGTACTCACAAGAGTTCAAAAATGTCATAGGGGAACCAATACAAACTTTTCATGCCAAGGTGCACTTGTACAGTCTAGTAGAAAAATAAACTCTGATTCTTACTCCTTGAGGCAAGTTCCGAGTATCAAAAAAGGGACGCCAACGCAATACTTCCACAATGGGTCTGTCATCAAGAAGTTCTCTGCTATATCTTGCAAACAGAAAAAGATGTGTAACAAGCGAAGGCAGTGATAGCACAAGCCCAACAAGAGCTGCCCACTTCCTTTTAGATTTAAACAACATGCCTCTGCACAACAGATACGACATGACACAGACATGATGTGAATATCTGGGATCACAAGTTAAAAATCGATGAATTATAAACAAGCCATCCATCCATTAAGTTTAAAATTGAAAACAATACACCCTACAATCAATAATATTGAAACAGAAAAAACGTCACAATAATATTGAAACAGAAAAAACGTCATTTACCTATCAAAAAAGTGTATATACTGAAAAAAATTACTAAAATCAAAACCCAAGAATTAAAAATTTAACCTTAATATTTAATGATTTAAGGACTGTAAACATAACCCAAACTAACAACTCTGTTTAGAAGCAAGACACCAAAACATTAGCTCTTAAAATCCTGAACAAAAAGAACCCCACATCTGTATATTTTCCATAAATTCTATCCTCTTAAAATCTCAAATCATTGAAGTCTAAAAGCTAACTGCTAAGCAATAAGATTTTTTCACAGGAAGCACTGACCTTTAAACTAAAGTACAAAAAGAACTTTACATCTGTATATTTTCCATAAATGTTGTTATCTTGAAATCTAAAGCAATATAATGTAAAAGGAAACTGCTAAGAAATAAGATTTGTTCACAATGGACAATGGCCTTTAAACTGCAGGACAAAAAGAACTCTACATCTGTATATTTACATAAATGTTGTCCTCTTGAAATCTGAAACATTAAAATGCAAAAGCAAACTGCTGAGAAATAAGAATTTTTTTCACAAGCACTGACTTTTAAATTGCAGTACAAAAAAAACTCTGCATCTTTATGTTTTCCATAAATGTCGTCCTCTTGAAATCTCAAACATTAAAATCTAAAAGCAAACTGCTAACAAATAAGACTTCCTTCACAACAAGCACTGACCTTTAAACTGCAGTATTAAACTAACTCTGCAGCTGTATATGTTCCATAAATGATGTTCTCTAAAAATCTGAAACATTAAAATCTTAAAGCAAACTGCTAAGAAATAATACTTCTTTCACAACAAGCACTGACCTTTAAACTATATGTTCTATAAACTGAGGCCTCTGGAAAGCTTTGGTTGCCTATCGGGAAAGTTGTATGAAATTCTTAATAATTGATCTGGGTTCAAGTACATTGAGTAATTTGATTCATTGAAAATAGGTTGGGGTAGGTGGTAGTCCTGAACAGTTTTGATGAGTGCAGAAATCCACATGGTTGCAGGAATTTGTGATGAAGGCTATGACAGTTGTCTAGGGAACAGGAAACAGGGCAACGAGTTTCGAAGTTGTGACAAACGAAAGAAAAGGTGTTTAAGTAAAAGGGTGTTTGAAAGATAGTTTTTGTAGTTTTGTAGGACACTGACCAACATAAAAGTCTGCCATGATTGTTGGGAAAAGTTCACCAGCTTTGAAAATGCAATCCATCTGTTCGTATTTGAACAGTAATTTAAATTAATGAGCTCGTCAGAAGAGGATGACGAGATAAATCCGGTTAAAGAACGAATGAGATCGTTTCATAAATAGTTATGCGAGATCAAACCAGTAAAAAATTGAATGCTGGACAGTTGATAAGACTCAATATTAACTTAAAACATGTTAAAAATAGAAAACATCCCACTCGATCAAAGTAACATGGCATGTGGAAATGTAATGGTGACTCTGTAACAAAAAAATTAGTAATTTAATTTGATTGGATAAAAGAATGATGTAATGGTGACTCCGTAACAAAAAAATTAGTAATTTAATTTGATTGGATAAAAGAATGCTTGTTTTGGGGCGATTGATTGGTTACCAACTTACCATAAACGAAGCTCCTAAAATAGAACTAAGTTTCAAGAGGCTTCCGCGTTACCATCTACCTATTATGGCTTGTCCTGTATGCTGGATGTACATTTGATTGTAAATAATAATAAATAATAATTATAGAAAACCCTTTCATTTTAATATTTTTTATAATTTTAAAAAAAATTAATGAGTATGTTAAATATATTTATTTAATCTCTTATAATATTAGTCTTATTGTATTTATATTTAAATGAATATATTAAATACATCTATCTTTAATAGTTTTTAAAATTAAATATTTTTATTTTTCATTGATTTTTAACTAGTTATATATATATATATATATATATATATATATATATATATATATATATATTTATAAAAAAGCTGAGAGATATCTAATATATATAGAAAATGAATTTGCATGTTGGTTACATTTCTTTTATAATATATATAAAAAATGAATTTGCATGTCCACGTCAAAATAAAAATAGCTTCAAAAAATGTACACACATTTTGTGCTTTCATTGTAGAAGTTTCTCGCCTTAATTACATTTCTTTTATAATATATATAAAAAATGAATTTGCATGTCAATTACATTTCTTTTATATGCATGTCGGTTACATTTCTTTAATTTTTTTATAATATATATAACCGTTGCACGTCAAAATAAACATAACTTCAAAAATATATAGCATCATGTGCTTTCATTGTAGAAGCCTCTCGGCTTAAATATTTATTGATTTTAATTGTTCAAATCTCAATCTTTATTTAAAATTAAAATTAAATTTATGATTATTATTTTCATTTATTTAATTAATCTAGATTTATATAAAAAATATTCCTTTACGATTACAATCTACTCAAGCTTATCTTTTTTAACAAAAACTTTAGTATGGTTGAATATAAGAATTTTAAAAATTAAGTTCATGATTCGTTTGTGAAAATAAATAATAATAAAATTTAATATTAATATTTCAAATTATATAATACTTATAGATAAAATCAACGTCAAGTCATTGAAAATGATGGTCGTAGGTTTGATTCTCCTAGATTTACCTCTCCATGGGTGGAGGGCAGCTCATGTGGACGAAGGTTATAATGATGTGTTAAGATTTCGCTTCACGAATCTCATATATTGATTCCTCCATTGATATATATACATAGACACAATAATATTATTACTATAATATTATCAAACAATTTAATTCCTACTCTATAATTTATTATCACAATTAAATATATATTACATACCTATTCAAAACTAATGTAACATCACATTTCAATTATTATATAATTTATAATGAAAAAACAAAAAAACTACTAATTTCATAATATAATGAAAAACATTACTACTAATATTCTTTACATAATTTTCTTAAAAACTCTCATATTATAAATTCACCTATTCACGAAGACAAAAATATAGTATACAAAGACAAAGATTGGGAATGAATTGATAATTGATTTGTCTACAAAGTACGTATGGCCCCTCTACAAGGGACGATTGCAATGTATAATTACAGTCGGAATGACTAGGAGGTAGGAGGGTTTTAACGTGGTGTGTGTCAGTAAAGGTTATATTTCGGGTACTTACTAGGAATAGAATAGGGGTACCCATCTTTTGGTGGGCCAGAAGGTACAATACTTTGGCAATATCGTACACTATGAGTGGACTTTAGTATGTTGGTGTCTAGTGAAGCAATATAGCTAACCTTCAAAGAGAGGAATTATTTAAAAAAATTGTACCATCTAAATAAATTTCACAATACAAAATTTAATTTCAAAAATCTTATATTCACCATATAATATTATTTTAACTAGTTTATATATCTTAATATTAATCTATATAATATATATTATTAATTGATACTGGTAATATTAATATTATTATATTATATATATTATGTTATTATTAGTAATAATATTGTTTTATTGGTTAAGATTAGGGTTATGATTATGGTTTATGGTTTAAGGTTTAAGGATATGTTAACATTGTTATAGTTCATGTTTCAATTATGGTTAGGATTAGGGATAGGTTTATGGTTAGGTTATTGTTTAAAAAATTTATTGTTACGGTTAGGGTTAGAGTTACAAATACATTTAGGTTAAGGGTTACGGCTACAGTTACAATTAGGGTTAGGGTTAGAATTAGGTTAAATTTATGATATTATGATTAATGTTAGGTTAGGGTTATGATTATGGTTTATGGTAAGGGTTAAGGTGTTATAGTTAGGGTGTGATTTAAGGTTAGGGTCAAGATTTAGGGTTTAGGGTTTAAGGTTTATGGATTAGGGATTAGGAATAGGTTTTGTTTTATGGTTGGAGTTATAGTTAGGTTTAGGTTTAGGGTTATGGTTTAGTTTTAGTGTTAGTGTTAAGGTTAGGGTTAGACTATGAGTTAGGTTTAGGTTAGTGTTAATGGTATCATGGTTTATGGTTTAGGGTTAGGTTTATGTTTAAGCTTAGTTTTTACAGTTAGGATTAGGAGGTGTTTCTGGATTAGGTTATGATTAGGGTTAAGGTTAGAGTCATGTTTAAGGTCAGCATTAGGGATAGCCTACCCCTAATCCTAACTCATTGTGTAACCCTAACGCTAACACTAATAGTAAACCCTAACTCTAACCCAAACCCTAATTCTAAACCTAACACTAAGTCTAAACCTAACCAAAACCCCAACTGTAAAAGTAAATGTAAACCTAATTTGTAAGGCACAAAGTGTAATTGTAACCCTAACCCTAACCTTAAGTATAAACCCAAACCTAATCCTAACCATAAGCTATAATTGTAAGACTAAGCCTAACCCTAATTCTCATAACTATAACCCTAATTCTCATAATTATAACCCTAACCTAAGTACTCTTATTATTCAATTCAAATATTTATCTTTCATTAATTACCTACATTCACTCTAATAACCATATCCCTATCCCTAACCCTAACTGTAACCATAACCAAAACCAAAACCATAAAACCTAATTCTAAATATAATCCTAACCCTAAACCCTAAACCATAATCCTAACCCTAATCTAACCCTGGCCCTAACCTTAACTTGTATCATAACCTTAACCCTATTTGTAACCCTAAATTAAAGCTAAATAGTAAATCCAAAACTATAATCCTAACCTTAAACCTAACCATAACCCTAAATGTAACCTAACTCTACCCTAAGCTTAACTATAACCCTAACCCTAATTAAACTCTAACGCTAACTCTAAACTCTAAGGTTTACTTAGTCCATTCAAATAGGGTTACAATTAGTGTTAGGGTTAGGTTTAGGGTTCAATTAGGGTTAGTTTTAGGGTTCGTTTAGGGTAAAAATTAGATTTAGGATTAAGATTAGGGTTAGGGTTAGGATTAATGTTAGGTTTAGCATTAGGGCTAATGCTAGGCTAGTGCTAGGGCCAAGGTTGTGGGTCCACCCAAGCCCACATCAACATGCCAAGGCCAATAACAATGCTAGGTCAGAAGCATTGGCTGCCAGTGCTAGGGCTAGCACTTAAGGCCAGGCTAGGTCCACCCTAGGACCATTCTGGGTTAGGGCCAGACTGCACTCTTAACTGGACTAAGGGCCAGGGTCCAATTAGGGCTAAGATTAAGGTCTCATTTAGGCCAAGGTCCACCATGCTCACCAATGGCCAGGCTTTAAGCCACAACTTCGTTGTGCCAGTGCCAGGGGTCAGCTGCGGGTTAGGAGTGCTTAGGGTTGGCGGATTATTTTTATGGCTTGGGCTGACACTCTTACGCTTAGTGCTGGCGGTTGGCATTAGGCTTAGGGATGTACCAGGTTGGGCGATCATGACTTTGGAAATCATTGGCAGGGCTAGGCCCCGCCAGTGGCTAGGCGGGCGCCAGTCGCTACTACTTTTATGGCTTGCTGACACCTTTATAGTTAGTGTTTTATGGCTTGGCGCTAGGTTTAGGGATACGTTTAGGTTAAGGAATATGATTTTGAAATTATTGGTAGGGTTAGGGTTAGGGAGAGGGATAGGGATAGGTTTAGGGTTAGGATTATCGTCAGGGTTAGAAATAGGTTAAATTTATGATATTATGATTAGGTTAAATTATGTTTTTTAAGGGTTTACTATTTAGGTAAGGATTATAATAGCCGGTGGTTAGGGTTAGGGTGAAGGTTAGGTGTGAGTTATGCTTATGATTTCAGAGTTGAGAATAGGGTTAGCTACATTCGCTCTAATAACCTTATTCCTAACCCTAACCCTAACCATATCCCTTACCCTAACCCTAACCCCAACCCCAACCCCAACCACAATTGTAAGCCAAATCCAAAAACAACCCCTAACCATAACCATAACCCTAAAACCTAATTATAAATCTAACCCTAACTGTAAACCCTAAATGATAATACTAACACTAATCTAATCCTAATCCTAACCTTAACTTACACCATAACCTTAACCCTAATTGTAACCCTAAATGAAAGCCAAACAATAAACCTAAAACCATAATCCTAACCTTAAACCTAACCATAACCCTAAATGTAAACTAACTCTAGCCTAAGCTTAACCCTAACTCTAACCCTAATTAAACTCTAATGCTAACTATGAACTCTAAGGTCTAATTAGGATTCAAATAGGGTTAGAGTTCGTGTTAAGGTTAGTGTTAGGGTTGTGCTTAGGGTTCAATTCTAGGCTTATTTTGGTTAAGGTTATGATTAGGGTTTAATTAGGGTAAGTGTTAGGGTTAGGGCTCATTTAAAGTAAAAATTAGGTTTAATATTAGGGTTAGGGTTAATTTAGGGTGAAAATTGGGTTTAGGATAAGGGTTAGGGTTAGGTTTAGGGCTGGTGTTAAGTTTAGCATCAAGGCTAGGGTTAGGGCTCAATTAGGCTTATTAATAATATTTTAAGGGTTAATAATATGTTAAGGTTAGTGTTAGGGTTAGCATTAAAGTTAGGGTCAGGATTCAATTAGGATTATTTTGGTTATGGCTATGATTAGGGTTTAATTAGATTAAGGGTTAGGGTTCAATTAGGGTTAAGGTTAAGGTTGAATTATGTTTCAATCAAGGTTAGGTTTAAGGTTACAATTTTTGGTTAGGATTAGGGTTAGGGTTTTTGGTTTATGGTTAGGGTTAGGGAAAGGTTATGGTTATGATTATAGTTTATGATTTAAAGATATGTTTATAGTTATAGTTAGTGTTACAATTACGATTAGGCTTAGAGATAGTTTTAGGGTTAGGATTTGATTTAAGAATTATTGTTAGGGTTAGGGTTTGGGTTAGAAATGGGTTAAATTTATGATATTATGATTAGGTTAAATTATGTTTTTTAAGGGTTTACTATTTAGGTAAGGATTAGGGATAAGTTTATGGTTAGGGTTAAGGTTAAGGTTAGGGTGTGAGTTATGCTTATGATTTTAGAGTTGAGAATAGGGTTAGGGTTGAAGCAATCAAATTTATTACTGTCATTTACCCCTCAAGCCTTTCATTAATAAATGATTTAAAAAATACCAACCCATAATTAAAAAAATAATTTTACCAAACTTATTAATGACATTCACCTTGAAGATTATTTATTTACAATTAAAAAAGAATATAAAAATGATAATAAATACATAAATAATAATAATGTTATAAATTATTTTAAAATTATATGATAAAATTAAGTGTAAATGTAATTCTTAATTACTTTTTTTTTTGCTCGATAATAACATTTTATTTTATTAATTCATCAAGTCAAATACATCATCTATTTTTTTTTCATGCATCCTTCTATCACCAAAAAAAACACCTACAAATAACATCATTGTATCATAAATTTATCAAAAAACCCTCCCAACACCCTAAACTTCTACCTCGAGTTCAGCCAAAAAACTCAGCAATGCTTTCATAGCAAAACACGAATACCTACCCCGACCACCTAGCATTCAGCCATTAACCCATTACCTCCCTCACAGGGCTAAACCCCAGCTTTACAAACATGTACAAAGAAGATTCAAAAAACTTTTTAACACAAAAAACACAAAAAAATTGTAGCTCTCATGTCGAACTACCCAAGTTCGCACCACTCCCTAACGCACTCTTCACCTTCCTCTTCTGAGGACACAATTCTTGTCTTTCCATTATAGCAGCTTCTGCTTGTGCCTAGGCAATCACCACTTCAACCTCCATCAGCTCCACAAACAGTTTCAAGGCCTCCCACCTGCGCCTAGCATCCTCTCTCCATTGGGCTGTAAGGTTCCCTTCCGGCCATCTCACGAAAGGAATGCATCCCTCAAACTTGTTACCTTATGTTGTCATCAAGCCTTCACGCACATCCAACCCAACACTTGAAACAACACATTCCAAAATTGATTCCATTTCCTCCAAATAATCACTGTGTACAATCACTTCCATCACCTTCCTCACTGTTTTCATCAATTCCCCTACATCTAGCCCCCATTCCAAGATCAAAGAATAAATGTCCTTGTTCATGTGAAATTTGTGCCTAAGAATTCCAAACCTTGTGCCCAACATCAGCTGCACACACTGCACTAGCCATTCATCATTGAATAAAAACATCCCTTTCAATCTCCTCTTTGAGGCTTCACCACGAAATGGAGAAAGTTGGTGATTTGTCATGAGCGTGAAATTTGCCTCCATTGTAATTCGGTTACTCTAGATCCAACACCCCAAACTAGACCATTTCACTAATTTCTTTCCACCACAAAACTCAACAGAAGCATCAAGAATTGAGGATTTAGAGAGATTAAGCCACATTAAAACTGCATACTCCACCATTAATGTGGAATGTACCATCCCCACCGCCACCCAACTCTTCAACATTCCTTTAGTAATTTTGAATTGCGATCCGCAATACTGCCTTCTCATTAAATGCCTGATACGTCCCTCCTCACATTACACCACCTCCTGAAAATCTAATTGTCGTAAGTCTTCAAATCTTAACTCACCAACTTCATCAAAATTTAAAGCCCATTTAGATAAAGTGTATGCTTCTGTATTCCCAGACCTCCTTACGTGGCTAACCACAAAATCCTCGAAAGAAGCTAACTCCTCCTTAACTTTAACAATTAAATTTTGCAAATGCCACGCTTCAATGCTTCCTTTCATGATTGCCTGGACGATGATTTGAGAATCACCCTCTAGATGTAACTTTGAAGCCCCCAGTTTTTTACCAAGTTTGATTTTCATTAGTGTTGTTGTTGCTTCGGATACATTATCCATTCCTACCTCTAGCTTGTTCACCCCAAAAGCCAAAACATTCCCCTTCCAATCACATACAATAAACCCTACCCCTGATGGTCCAAGGTTACCTTTGGAGGCTCCATCAAAATTGACTTTCCACCACCCTCTATCAGCTTCTCCCAAACAACCTCCATTGGACCCTTTAAAACTGGATTAACCCAGCTAAGCCCCTTAACGGGCCATTCTTAATTACATTATTATTTTAAAAATATATATGCCAATTAATAATATTCACCTTAGAAGATTATTATTTATAATTAAAAATAAATTAAAAAAGAATATAAAAAATGATAATAAATACATAAATAAAATAATAATGTTGTAAATTATTTTGAAATTATATGATAAAGTGCAAATGTAATTATTAACTACATTATTATTATTATTATTATTATTATTATTATTATTATTATTATTATATCAATTTTAAATAACATTAATTTAAAAAACTATTTTTGTGTAATAATAAATTTATTGTACTTAATTTTGAAATTTGAAATTGTTTTAGATTTACACTTATTATAAAAAGTCATATTAAACTATGTATTTAAGTTTCTATATGTTTGGAAGAAGGGGGAATGGCGCAGGTTGGCAAGCAGGAGCAAAAAAATGTAGAGAAGCAACGAACTCAATGGGGCAACATGGAGGCAAATGGTGTTCCAGAGAAGAAGGTGGATGAAGCCACAAACTAATAGAAGGCGAAACACATCCCATAATGGGTTTTTGAAAACAGTGTCTGGGTGGATAATTTCCATCCAGATTACTGACAAAATGAAAAAATGGCAGATCAAGGCAGCATCCAGAATAATCCCAACTCAGATAAGGAGGAAGATGGGCTCCTGATCAAAAATTGAAACTAGCAGGGTGTCAAAAGAACAAGAATGGATGGCGAACACGCGAGCCGAGGCGTGGGTGGTTCTGGGAAAAAGATCGCCATGGGAAACCATCGGATCCCAGTTGGCGCAACAAGGGCAATGGCATTCAGAAGCAAATAAGCAAAGTGTGGAGAATCAAAGGTTCGTACATCACCAAGCTAGGAAATGGAGAAATACCAAAGCAGCAAGCAGGGGAGGAATACAAATTTGGAAGAAGAATAAATCAGAGAGATCGAGGCTTGCTCAGAAGGAAAATAAATAGAAGAAACTATCAAACCAAGGTGAACGGTGAGACGACTATGCAACCACAGGGAAGCAAGTTGCACCAAATGCCATCAGAAATGATCAAAAAAAGAGTAACCAGACAAATGGAGAAAGCATTGTTCGCAAAGTGGACTGGTCCAGACTGCCATAAGGAGAAAATTAAGGCATGGTGGGAGAACAAATTCAAAGATCAGGTAAGCATCTACCAGTTGCCACATTCATTTTTTCTCATAGAATGCATAGATCAAGAGTTAAAATTGGAAATTGTAGAAGGGAAACCCTTGTTTATGAAAGGCCATTGTTTTCATTGCCTACATTGGAGAGCCGGCTTCGACCCCTAGAATTACAAAATAAACCAAATCCCTACCTAGATCAAACTAGTAGATTTGCCCACAGAATTTTGGAATGTGGAAGCCATGGTGAGACTGGGTGATGCCCTAGGAGTTTGCTTAGGGGTAGATGAGGACTTTATAAAAGGAAAAGATGGGGCGGAAGCATGTATTATGGTAGAAATAGTTGGAGTTGGAATATATAAAAACATAGAGATACTAACTAAATTTGGGAGTTGGCAACAAGAGGTAGAGATTTGGGAGGGGTCAGAATCCAAAAGATGTCTTTTTAGAGAATCATTCATAGAAAGCTCCTCAAATAGGGGAGTAGATGCCAACACAAACCATAAAAAGAGAGAAGAAATAGGAGAAGTTTCATACCAGGGAACAACATTCAAAACCTCAGGAGACATATCCAAGATCGGTAGAGAGGAACCTGAGTAGAGGAGACCTGCAGGAACCTCTAAGGAACCTCATATGCCCCCCTCACTAATAAAAGGAAATTTGGAGCTAGGGAACTTTCAGGCAGAGGAAGCCCTCAATGCCCTTATGGAGGACACACAAGATCTCCTGAGGGACATTCAAAGTCAACTTTGGGAATTAACAGAAGAAATAGGAAGGACTAAAAGGGACTCCCAACCTCCAAAAGTAGAAATTGGAAAGGACAAACAAAACACCAAAGCAGACAATGCAAATACCCCTCAGGAAGAAGGAGAGGATGTACCCCAATCGGAAGAAGAGGAGATTGATCAGTACTCATATGGAGAAGGTGATCTATGGGAGGAAGCCGAGGAAGGAGAGCTTCTAGAAATCAGGCAACTTGAGCAAATAGAATCAAAGATAAACACCCCTAACATAAAGAAAAAAACCAACAGGGGCAGGATGTCAAACAAGGCCAAGTTGTTGATTGCAGGCAATGCCTCTGGACAAAAAAAATTGATTGTTGGGAAGGATAGCCTCCTTCCCAAGGAAGAATTAGGATCATAACATGGAATGTCAAGGGCATCAATGCCTCTAACAAGTGGCGCATGGTCAAGCACCAAATTGACCAATCAAATGCAGACATAGTCTTTATACAAGAATCAAAATGGAGTAAGGAAGAAGGTCAGAAATGATTGTACACTTGGAGACAATGGAAAATCTATTTTAAGGAGGCTATAGGAGCATCTAGTGGATTGGGAATCATATGGAACCCACTCACAATAGAAGGGGAAGTTGAAACAAAAGAAGAAAATTGGCAATTGTTCAAATTTAAAGATACGAGAAGAAAAACCTCCTTCTTCAGCATTAACGTATACGGGCTAGTAGCCACAGGGGAAAAAAAGCAAGTATGGGATAAAATCTCATGTGAAATAGAAAACAGGAGAGTGGAGAAAGGAATTGTAGCTAGGGATTTCAATGCAACTTTCAACAATGAAGAGAAGCAAGGAGGTTTGGGAAGATTAACAGCCATCCAAAGAGACTTCCAGGAATTTATAGACAGGAATCTATTGAAGGATGTGCAAACCAAAAATGGAACATTCACTTGGTCAAATAGAAGAAAGGACTTCACCAACATAGCAGAAAGATTGGATAGATTCTTGCTATGGGGAGACTAGGGAGAACTAGAAGCCACACAAGAAGCACATATACTTCCTTTTACATGATCAGATCATTTTCTAGTCCTTTTGGCCTTTGGCCAGGATGATCCTCCTAAAGGTTGCTCTTTCAAATTTGAATACATGTGGCTAAGAGATGAGTACCTGTCGGAGCTTGTTATAAAATGGTGGAACGAGATTAGATTTGGTGACAAGTCAAAGCTTTTCAAGGTAAACAAAAAATTGGGATACATCAAAAACAAACTAAAGGAGTGGAACAAAACACACTTCAAGAACATATTTCAGGAGAAAGAAAGAATAAAACAAGAAATCAGAGTCCCGAATGAACACATAATAGAAAAGGGAATGGATGCAGATGATTTTGAAAATGAGAAAAGTCTGAAAGAGGAGTTGGCATAAATTCTAATAAGAGAAGAATGTTATTGGTGCCAAAATTCAAGAGAAACATGGTTGAAAGAGGGTGACAAAAACACCAAATTCTTCCACAAAATAACAATTGCTAAACGTAGCAAGAAAAGAATTGCATAAATCAAGAAGACCAATGGTGAGATAGCGCAATCTATAGAAGAGGTTAACAAGGAGGCAGTAAATTTTTTTGAAGAAATGATAAATAAAGAAAGTCAGGAAAACAGGGCGACTAGAGACAATCTATTGTGTGAAATCCCTTCAATCATATTGAAGGAACAAAATAAGCACCTATATCAAAAGATCTCCTTGGAAGAGGTAAAAGAAGCAGTCTTTCAGATGAACCCTGACAAAGCTCCAAGCCCAGATGGGTTCCCAGTAGGCTTCTTTCAAAAGTTTTGGGACATAGTTGGAAAAGACCTAGGGGCGGTTGTGGAGGAATCAAGAAAAAAATGACAATGCTAGGGGCAATGAACCACACCTTTCTGGCTCTAATCCCCAAGAAAAAAGATCCACGAACAGTGAGTGATTTTAGACCAATTGCTCTATGCAATATTGTACAAGGTGGTAACAAAAGTAATAGCAAACAGACTCAAGGAAGTATTAAAGGAGATAATATCAAAAGAAAAAAGTGGATTTGCCCTAGGTCGGTCAATAGTGGAAGGCATAATCATGGCTCATGAAACTATTCACTTAGCTAGAAAAAACAAAGAGGCTTGCATGATTCTAAAACTAGACATCCTCAAGGCCTATGACATGGTAGATAGGCAGTTTCTTTTGGAAGTATTGAGAAAATTTGGATTCAGACAGAACTGGATTAAATGGGTAAAAACTTGCATCTCCACAACAAAATTTTTAGTGTTGGTAAATGGATCTTCTCACGGCTTCTTTCCCTCTGCAAGGGGCCTAAGACAGGGGGAACCCCTGTCTCCATTTTTGTTCATAATCATGGCAGAGGTTCTTGGGAAAGGAATTAATAGACTTAGAAGAGAAGGAAAGTGGAAAGGGGTACATGTAGCAAATGGTTTGGATCCCTCAATACATCTCCAATTTGTAGATGACTCTGTCCTGATGGGAGAAGCCAGCAAGAGGGAAGCTAGGGTGATCAAAAACTTTTTGGATGACTACTGTAGAGCTTCAGGACAAAGTATCAATTAGGGCAAACTAGAAGTCTTCTTTCTAAATACCCAACCAAGCTTGCAAAAATATATAGCCAAAATCTTGAATCTGAAAGTAGCCACACTACCAGGGTGCTTCTTGGGAATTCCCCTGTTTGCTGGCATCAACAAAAATTGCTATTGGGAGAATCTAATCAACAACTACAAGAACGGACTGGGCACATAGAAGGGCAAATGGCTAACATCAACAGGCAAACTATTAATGGTTAAAATTGTCTTGTCAGCTATACCAATACACTCAATGTCATGCCTAAAACTCCTAAGAGCAGTAGAAGAGGCCCTCACCCAAATCTTCAAAATATTCTTCTGGAGTGGAACATGGGATCAGAATAAGTTCCCCTTAATGGCTTGGGACAAGATATGCACACCTAAGGAAGTTGGAGGAGCAAGGATCAAACAACTGACCATAATGAATCAAGCTATGGGAGCTAAATTGGTATGGGATATCCATACAAAAGGGGAGAAAAGGTGGGTCATAATTATGCAGAAGAAGTATTTGGATTCAAATGATCCAACAAGAATTCTCACAACAGTAAATCCCCTGAGAGGATTAGCAATTTGGAATTTCATTATGGAATGTCAAGACATAATAGCAAATCATGTAACATGGGAAGTCAAAGATGGCAATAATGCATCCTTCTAGAATGACT